>CAUYRT010084817.1:0-48012 GCA_963574885.1 Lepilemur ruficaudatus
GGTGATTTAGGGGCAAAGCTGGAGCCAATTATCTACAGACGTCACCTCCCACGTCAAGGCTTTCTCCACAGCACCCCCTTTGGGTGCCCCTGCCTCCGTTGGATAGTCACATTTCTAGTCACTTGCTCCCCAGCACTAAAACTTTTTGGGACTGAAAAATTCTGAATGGGATATAATACAAATGCACAAGAATGAAGATATTTGATATGGCTTTGACAGTATTCTATTAATATTTCCATTTTTATTTCAATCACTAGGGTTATTTAAGAGAACATAATTTTATAATAGTAACTGACCTTGAATTATAGTTTTTGTAGTCACATGTTTGTTTTGAAGTTATAAAGATTAAATTATGATAAACTTAGATAAAATAGGAAATGCAAAAGAAAGTATCTTCCCTCGTTCAAAGGAGGAGAAATCACTCTTAAGGATGTTCCATCTAGGACTAATTTACTCGAAATGTGGTGCCTGTTGAGAAGATTAATGACAGGTGGCCTTTTACAGAGCTTCTCAGCCTGAGTCTAATGTTCTAGTTCTTTTTATTATCCCAAACCTCCATAACTAAAGAATTTTTTTCACCCTGCCCTTTGTTCACAATATGGGACTGTAATTGAGTTCGTATTTCTCACCCAACCTTTCAGCTGTAATTAATATTTTATTATATCAGATTTTATCACTAACTAGCAGAGCAGCAGGGTAGCGAACTGTGTGCTCGCGCATGCTCACAGACGCACACGCACAGAGCAGTAGTAACTTACTGGTGCCAGGCAAGCTCCTTGTAATGAGTTATGGCTGAGAGAACATAAAAAATGCTTGTGTGCTCCGCAAATATTCCACAGCAGTTTATGGCCAGTCTTATCTAGATCAGAGCAGCACAAAGAGAAATTAAGGTTGCCAACAGAGAGTATTCAGCCCCACAGGTCTGTTTATGCTGTGTAGTGTGTTGTCTATGTCATTACCAGTTAGCACTTATAAGTTAATAAAGAGGACTGTGTTAGGTCAGCTACTCTCAGTGTTATACACAGGACTCTAAGGAGTCCTAGCCATGATGACAAACATTGGATTCTGATGTTTTTGTTTCCCCTGATTTTAAACTGGCGACATACTTTTTAAAACTTCAATTTTACCAGGTTGTTTGGAATATAAGGGTATCATTACAGTAAATGCTGACAGATTTAGGAAAAGGGTATGCCTGAATGAAGAACAGGAAGAAAATGAATTAGTTCATTTATTTTGCATGTAATTAGTATTTTTGTTTCCTCCCATCCCCCAAAAAATTAGTCTTCAGAAAGATATCAGTACTAATCTCTATTCTTTTTTATACATGTAGAAGGGATGATTTGTACAAAAAATTGCAAATCAATCCAAAAGTCATTATTAAGTATTATGAAATGTACAGTATTCTAAGTCCTTGACATGATCAGAAGTACCTATTTTAAAAGATTAACAAAAACAACAATGAAGGAGTCATAACTTTTCTCCCTCTCTCTCTCTCTTCTTTGCCTCGCCATCTTCTGTTATCCAGTGGGATAGCCCTCTAATATTGTATGCCAATAAGAAATAGAACAAACGAATAAGAAAAATAGACTTACAACTAAAGATTTAATCTTGAAATCAATTTGGACAAAAAATTTTAGGTGAATTTCAGATCTATATCAGTCTTCCTCTCCAAGACCTCAAAGTTTGGAAAAAAACTAAAAACATTTTATCACTTGAACTTTCAAGTTTAAAAAAGTACATGAAAGATGTTTAGATGTTCTTTTCTAGGTTATACTTCATGTCCTATTCCATATAAATGCAGATTTCTTATTCTCCTTGTAAAGGCCTTAGAGTTTTGTTGTAGAAACGCCTAGCATAAATTAAACTTTAAATTAAATTTTATTCCATAGGAAAGTTCTGATACAGTGATGTCACATTTTTGGCAGATTCATCTTCAGTATGAATTGTGCTTTAATATTGCAAATGCCATAGGAAAACTTTATGTAACTTTAAATTCCAGAATAGTGGTAGTACAGTGCTAGGAACAGTGCAGCTCCAATAAACAAAGAGAGCATGAGTAATCCATTAAAAGCATGATAGAATTTTAATTCAGATCATTAAGCTAGAAACTTCTGATCAGTTTTCCATCCTTGCAAATTTGCTTTTTTAAAGATCTTTTAAGAAAAACCATTCACACAGTGATATTTTCAAAGCTAGCTTTGAGATTATGATTGTGGATGGAAAGAATTCATGAAGTTCATTAGTGAAATTATGTTACTTGTACAGATGAAAAACACATCAGCTATAAAGTTCTATCAAGGTACCATTGACCTGGGTGCTAATAATGTGTTAATTTCCATCAGGGAGACAGCAAATTATGGCGACTGGGCAGCAGGTAGGATTTAGCTATTTTTCATTAGCACTTGGACTTTGATAAAGGGGAATAGAAAAGAGCTGCTTGACCTTTCAGAGCTTAAATTATTAAAGAGCAAATAGATTTGAGGTCTGGATGCTTGCAAATCTAATTTGTCTTGTGCAGCAAGGATGAAAAGACATTTTGGGTTTGAAATTGCTCTAGTCAACTTAGTTCTTCCTTTAATATATCTGGAGATGAGTAGATGGTAGCCATTTAAAAAGCAGTATGTCTAGAGTAGAGTGCATAATATAACTAACACCAGCTGGCTACAACAGAGGCCCATCAAGTGATCATTGAATTCTCAAATTTTCACCTAGTCCTCCTAAAATTGCTCCTCCTAATTGGAAAAAACTATTTTTAATCTGTGTTCACTTAGATGGTATTTACATTACAATACAAAATTTTGTTTCATTAGGGAATGTCAAACATTATATTGTTCGAGGTAAAGTAGGGCAGTGCCTGGCACCTAGTAGGAACTCAAGGCAGTACTTATTGAATTAATAACCCAGTGAACACACTCACACATCACGCACACTAGCAAGGTTGGGGGAAAGAAAAATGGGAAGTGAAAGATGGAGGGGATGGTCGTAGAGAAAACAGAGATGCGTCTTTTAATTCCCTCAGGACTCATTATTTAATTGTGGGTTATTCAGGATAAACTTAAAATCTAACCATCATTCTCTTACCACAAAACCTTTTTACTGGTAAATTTGTCTTATTTTAGCTCTTGATTATTTGGGAAATGAATACAAAATAAACTTAATATTATATTAAATTTTAGTAAAGCATAGCATAGTTGTGAATATCAATGTGTTTCCTCCCCACTAGCACATATGTGTTAATATGCCCCCAAATGAAATGGAAATAACTTCTGGGTTATCGTGTGCTTTCAGAAATACGTGCTTCATGGCCTTCTTCATTCTAAGTTTCATGAGACACAAAAATGACTACATCATAGCCCTCCTCCTCCAGAGCTTATAGGACTTTTGAAAATAAGGATAAAAGGACACAAATAACTATAAGTCTTCACTGAAAACAAGTTTTTGTGCATTTGGAGCAGAGTGCTAGTACATGAACATGAGAGAACAGACTATCAGGCCTTGGGAGAGGGTCACTGAGGGTCTCAGAGCTTTGCAACGTGGAGATAGCTGGGAGTGACCCAGAGTCTGTTGCGCTGGGGAGAGCCGCATTTGAGTAGCCAACCTGAGTCCAAGCCAGGGGGAAGGAGCAGAGGCAAAGGTGTTTGCAGTAGGAGAATCCAGGATCTTGGGACTTGGAAAGTCCAGATGCGACTATGCTGCTTTTTTATCTAGCTAGGTTAGAATCAGGAGGGAGCTCCTTGCGAATTGAGGGAGGTAGGAAGATCACAGTGTTAGGAAGACCCCAGCCAGGTGCTGGAGTCACTGCAGAGCCCAGGAGAATGTGTTCCCTGGAAGTCATTAATGACTCAGATATAGATGGCTGAGGGAATTGAGTTCAGAGGTAACATTGCCATCTATGGCTCCCTTGATGAGATAAAAGAGAATCTTTACACGGTACTCAAAATAAATTGATTGTGAAAAATAGAGGCTGGCTTGTGAGTTGGTTGTGTCTGCAGGAGCAAGTGGCAATTCCCCTCAGGGCATACGGTTCCCATCTGTGCCTTAACTGGGACTTGTTGGCAAGGAATACCAGCACCACATGGTCTCATGTGAGGAGAGCCGGCTGTGCCGTCACACCACAGTTTGAATGTGGGGCTTCGCGAACACCTAGGCAGAGTGGCACTTCACCTCTAGACCTCAGTTCCACGTTAGGAAAATGAGGAGAATAACACCTACATGTGCTAGACACCTGGTCTGGTGCTTCCTGTGTGGAATAATTTCTGCAACTTTTTTTTTCTTCGTATGTATCTTTGTTTTTCTGCTGTGTCTAGTATGTGGCTTTCCCAGAAGTTGTTTTTAAATTGAAATTTTGAAAATCATGTCATATAGCAAATGAAGTGGAAAAGCTGACTGTTTGAAGGAAGCTGGTGTTAAAAGTTGTTTTATTAAATTATTTTGCAAAGCAAGTAATTATTTTTATAGTTTATCCTTTTTTGGGAGAGCTGTTCTTGTATGTTGAATAAAAATACTAGATGTGTAAAATACACATTAGAGATCCATATAGTTCTTTCATTTCATAGGAAGAAATAAGACCCAAAGGAAATAATTTAAAACCTAATTCTTTTAGCAGAATTTGGGTCAGACTTCTTCCACAGCTGTCATCTGCGGTTGTGATGACAGAGCAGGGAGCTTTCAGTCTTCTACTTTCACCTGGACCCTTTACACTTGCTATTGTATGACCTGATATGCAGCTTAGCATTTGCTACGTATCAAACTACTCCAAAACTTAGAGGTTTAAAACGATCTCTGGATTTTGCCCGCTTTGATGGTGCCTGCGGGCTGGGAGCTCTGCAGGACTGTGCCTGCATATGGCCTCTCCAGCGCGGCAGGTTCAGGGTCATCAGACCACTTACTTGGTGGTTGACTTCTCCAGGAGGGAACTTCCCAAGAAGGTGGAAGATGTAGGTACCAGGTGCCCCTTCCACTACATTCCATTGATTGCATTTGAATCACTAAAGATGGCTAGCCCACCTCTTGAAGTGTCAGAGCCTGGGCAGATATACTTTTTTAATGAAATAATTTTGTTAAAGGACAGAAAGTACTTATCCCTACATGAAATCAAAGTGGTAAATTCATCAACACACTAAAACAGTTATTTATAAATCCAGTAGCATTTCACTAGAAAAGTTTATATATTTTAACTAGAGTAATGAATTTCTCAAAAAGGTAAGAAAATGTATTAATAAAGGTTGTTGAATGCTGTTATTCTGTGAATGCTACAGATTTGATTTTTATATAAATTGTCAACTTACACATATTGTACAGTAGATGTTCCTGGTATAGAATAATGCTTTCAGTTTGTAAATGTGAGAAAAATGGGTCCATATTTATCATTGCTCATGTGTATCAATATAATTGTACACGTAAGAATTTTTATATCATACTTAGGTTTTTAAATCACCACACCGTGGTGTTTATAGAGGGAGGCCGGGCGCAGTGGCTCACGCCTGTAACCCTAGCACTCTGGGAGGCCGAGACAGGCGGATCACTCCAGGTCAGGAGTTCAAAACCAGCCTGAGCAAGAGTGAGACCTCGTCTCTACTAAAAATAGAAAGAAATTAATTAGCCAACTAAAAATACATACAAAAAATTAGCTGGGTACGGTGACACATGCTTGTAGTCCCAGCTACTTGGGAGGCTGAGGCAGAAGGATCTCTTGAGCCCAGGAGTTTGAGGTTGCTGTGAGCTAGGCTGACGCCACGGCACTCACTCTAGCCCAGGCAACAGAGAGAGACTCTGTCTCAAAAAAATAAAAAAAAAGAAGTTAGGGAGAAGGGAGAAATCAAAGTCCATTTTATCTCTTTATGTGTTGTATCCTTGCTCTGGATTCCTTCCTAAATACTTTTCTTTTGTGTTGGATCTATCGTGCAGGGAGAATTCTACCAGATTTGGTGGAGCATTTCACATGACCAGACCCAATAGAAAGTCTCTGTTATTAGGAAGTAAAAGTTGTATTTTTTTTTTTAAGTTGACATCACTGGTCAAAATTCACTTCATCATAACCCTGTAACCTGCTGGCTACCTACCTGTCTACTGAACAATCACTCTGATATTCTAAAACAATTGACTTTTATTTAGACAGAATTACTAACTGAAAGGTGGCACACATTTCATTACTGTGACAGAGTGTGCTGTGTGCTCGCCCCCACAGAAACAGGTGGTTTTAGTGAGTGCAGACTCAGAGCTCGCACACGTGGGGGTGTAAAGAGGGACCCTTTGGCAGCCTCTAGGAGGTGGAGTGGCGGCATGCCTCCTCCGTGATTTCTTCTTGCATCGATAGATGGGTACCTGTACTGAGCAACTCTTGGATTATTCCAGTGTTGCTTCAGGAAATCACGGTGACTTTTCTGATACAGTAAGAAAAAGATAGCTCTCCCTGCCAAATGGACTTTCAGTCTTATCCGAATTCAATTTTTGAAAGAGTTTTTCTCAGCATTAGAAACTGTTTTTTAAACAAAACGGCATGGAACATTTATCATTCTAGCAAATATAAATATCTTAATTTTCTAAAAGTCCATCGGTTCAGGGTTTCTCTCATTATCCTAAGTTTACTTCAGAATTCAGAGACAGGAAGAGAGTGGGCAGGTGCCAGAGGCCAGCCCTTGGGGGGACGTCATCCTTGCGAACATCTTCAGAGGCACCTGCCCACCTGCCCCCTACGAGGGATTTGTGGGGCCTTGTTCACGTAACCCCAAGGCCTTGGCTTTTGAAGGTCCAGTTCCTTGTCTCTGCTTTTCTTATGTTGTCTCTTTCCACTGACCGAGTGTGGAGAAGGGCAAAGGAATACAAGACAATGTGGGAAGATAACCTGAACTAGCATGAATGACTACATAATGTATTTTGTGAATTGTTAAAACTTCACATGCATTCATACGGATGTCATTCAAGAAAATAACACATTGCTTTTTAAAATAAACTTATAGTTGATATCATTTCATTTAATTTTGTTTATCAGGTAAACTGAGTTAATTGTAAAATCATCTCAGTTATATGTGAGAAAAATATTTTAGTGTCCTCACATAATCAGAGGTTATCATATAAAAATTTTTGAATTTTGTTTTTCTGCATAAATTGTTTTATTTTGTATGGGTGAGTTCTGAGGAAGAACTTAAGCACCTTCTTCCTCTTTCATTAAGCAAGTGTCGAGTGAGGATCTATTATATACCAAACATCTATTGTTGACTGTATCCAGTGTGTTCTTTATTTTTAATATCCTGTGGGGCCATGCAGTTAATGCCAGAGGGGATCAGCTCAGTTATGATAAACTATCATTGATGATACTCTTTTTTGTTTCTAGTGTCTATCAGATAGTTGTTGAGGAAGAACGTCCTCGAAGAACTAAAAAGACAACAGAAATCTTAAAGTGCTACCCAGTACCAATTCACTTCCAGAATGCGTCAATCCTGAACTCCCAGTACTACTTTGCTGCAGAATTTCCAGCAGACAGCCTCCAAGCTGCAAAGCCTTTTACTATTGGTGATAATAAGACATACAGTGGATACTGGAACACTCCCCTTCTCCCCCATAAAAGCTACAGAATTTATTTCCAAGCTGCTAGTAGAGCCAATGGGGTAAGTTTTTTAGATGACTATTTACTTAGGCTATTTTGGGGGTTTTAATGTGAACATAGATTAAGTAAAATAGTAGTAAAAAATAAAGTCATGCTTTTGTGTATTTTTACTTGTGAACACATATGGGTTTTTCTTTCTAAAATTATTTTCATCCAGAGAATATTCATCTTTTTTTTTTTTTGGTTAGAAGACTATATCATCATCATGAGAGGTTTTATTTTCACTTCTTTCTTGTTGCCAAAAGTTGGCTAGTAATTCTTCTTAGCTTACTATTTTACAGGAAAATAGCATAGCCACAACACATACATTCAGCTCATTTACAATTTCGTGAGATTCACAGCATCTGTCTTTTCAGCACATTCTGTCCCATTTCCTTAGTTCCATGAGAGTTTATGCTTCCTATAGCTGTGACTAAATTAGGTATCTTTTTTTCTAAGTGAAAACAGCTTTAGAAAGATGAGATGGAAAAAAAATGAAAACTATCATTGAGTCATTTCTGAATTTCTTTCCCTTTCCTATTCAGATCAATCCAGAATTCTGATGAGGTTTTAAAGTCTCCTTAGACAGAAGGAAATGTTTTTCAGATACCATGGTGGTTTCCCTCCTCCACAGCTTAAGTTTAGGTATCACGGCAGACTTGACTTTTGCCAGTGAAGAGAGGGTAGATCTCAGATGCAGAGTTCTTCTACAACACTGTTTGCACAGGGGCAAGTACAGGGCTAGAGAAGGAGGTCTGGGGCCACCAGGCTGAGACGTTTTGTGTGTAACTCCCGGCTCATTATCTGGTCTAGAAGTGCCCAGCACCACGAGCACTGGAGCCAGAAAATGTATCTGAGTGTTGTTCAAAGAGTAATCACTGTGTGAGTAAAGCCACACTTGTGGCTTGTGGTTCCTAATCGGTGTTATTTAAATAGAACTATAGGTATTTCTATTTGTTTTAAAGAAAACATGAATAATGACTTTTTCCCTCTTTTTGTTTGACACAGGAAACCAAAATAGACTGTGTCCGAGTGGCCACAAAAGGTAGGTTGACATTGTGGGATGCTCTCCTAGATTATGTCCCTTGAAATTTATTTTAGATGGTATTTCAAAACTTCTGGAAATGCAACCTCATTGAAATAAGTATGTATGTGTATATTTATATATATAAATATAATATTTAATATAGGAATGTATGCATGTATATATTAGGATCATAGGGCAGTTAGCATTGACCAACTGTATTTCATGTAGATACTTTTTTAAAATAAGAAGCCATACTGCTGTGTTCCAAACAGTTTTCAACGGTTATCTTTTTCAAAATTATTTTAAGATAAAACTAATTTTTATATGATCTCAGTACTCATTTTTAAAATTATAGTACCAGACCTAGTAGTCCTGTATCAAGTGAATCTTCATATAGAAGTGAGTAAAATGTTACCTGCTGTTTCTAAGTGGCGATCCTAGTAATAATAGCCGTATGAAGTGGAGTCTACATGGGCTTTTTTCACTGTTGATGTGTGGCTCTCTGAACCCAGTAACCAGGTGATATTATATGAAACTTCTGTTTCCCAGGCCTGGTTAAAATCCTGAGAAAATGTAATTAAGGATGAGCTGTAGAAGTGGGTAGGGTGAGTCACTATAAGCTCTCCACACAGCACCTCCTGAAGAAGAAAGTGCAGATGTGTGTTTGTGAACATGAGCTGAAATATCTTGTCAACCTTATAGTGTTGTTTTAACCATCACATATGGCGGTGTATGAGGAAATGCTTTGAGACATTTAAAATGCTGTATTAAAATGAGGCATTATAAATTAACACTTGTAATTAAATACCCTCTTTCAGACCATTAGCATAACCATGAGTACAATGGGGAAGTTCTGCATGATTTAATTTTAAAATGATGGCGAAAGGCATCATTGGGTGCGTGGCACGAGATTTCATCAGGTCATACTTGATGAGTTCTGTTGGATAAAAATACCTTTTTCTTGCTGTTCTCAAAGTTTCAGATGACATACTATACTTTGAATATAACATGAATGTCTATGTCTGTTTTCAAAGTTCTCCTTGAATTCTTCATGAAGATATGTGACTTTTTTATTTAGTCTTAGCTCAACAAACGTCTCTTGGTTGCATGTTTTGTGCCAGGCATTGTGTGAGGTACTCACCTCATTTGTATTTTGTTTGTCCTCATGGGCTTATAGTTCTATTTCCAAGAATCTGTTTATATTGATTTTAAAACACTCAACTCTTCATGTCATGTTATACCTGATTAAGTGCCTTTATTTATAGGAATAAATTAATAGTAAATGAAATTAGAGCAGTTTATATATTTCCTAAACTGCCATACGCTACCAGCTATTAATTATCACAGTATTACAAAGCCCTTGAACCGGGTGTTTATTTCATGCTTGTAGATTTCCATGTGATGGTCCATGTTCAGGAACAAGAATTTCAAAATATTGCTTTATCACGTTCCACTTACTCTTAAAGTGTGAAAAAAGTAAATCTAGTTTCAGGGTGTCTAATTTATAATGCCTTATGTTTAACATCACAGCTGGATGTTTTGAAATCACTTTCATACATGTGCTCTCATTTATTTCTTCACCACTACTGTGAAAAAGGAAACAGGTACCACTGCTATGCTTATTTTTAAGGTGAAGAAAATGCATATTTTTAGAGATGAATTGACTCACCAAGGTCACTCACCTAATAATCTGTGTGTCAAGGCTTGATCCCACACATTTGGACTCCTGTGTCCAGTGTTTCTTTCACTGTATTTCATGGCTTTTCACCCAACAGAAACTCTGGCCAACTATAGTATTGTGTAATATAAGCGTCTGACCTCCCCTGTTAGAATTGAGTCACTGACCAATTTACTGTGAAAACAGTGAAATATCTGTCATCGTGCTCATTTACATTGTTAAATAATTATATAAATAACACACTAGTAAATGTGGAAACCTGACAAGTTTGCTGTTTTCACAATAGATTGAATTAGATAGTGATTTGGATCATTTTCTCCCATCAGCTAAATTTCATCAATATTGTAATTTGTTTTTCAATTCACGAAAGGATGATTAGGCAATCAGATGACCTGATTGACTAAATATCCCCCACTCATATTTTCTGAGTCATTTGAAGACATTTACACAGCAATGAACTCTATCCAAATAACCTCTTTTGGGGAAAGAGGGAAACAAATTTTAATATTCACTGCATAACGTTGTCATTTCTGTTTTATAAAATGATAGCACAATAGGAAACCTTGGAAGATATTCTCACCCCAGGCAAAACTGTGCTGTTTTGTGCTATTTTATTAAGTTCACCATGGATAGATTCAGCAACCCTCCTTTACAGCACAGTGTAATGTTTCACCACCTTTATAATCAGAAAAATTTTCCTTATTCATACTTAAAATTCTTTCTGCGGCACAAGCAGCCATTCCATCTTGACTACTTAATCAAAACAGAGAAACAGGAAGAGCTGGTGACTTTAGTGGTACGGCTGTAGTAAAGATGTTTAAAATTTAAGAGTTCAAACATCCTGTGTGTGTGTTGCCACTTATTACTCATAGAGTAGTGGCTCAATTTAATTTTCAGATAGTCAACTGCATTCCTAAGCAACATTTTGAATTTATAAAGGTTTCAATGTTCTCCTAAAACAACTGTTGACAAGTATCTTTATAGAGAAAGTATGGAGGTGGATTTGTTTTCACAAAGAGCTAGTTTGTAATTTCAAGAAAGGGTATGTCTTTTAAAAATATATTTCATACTATTTATAAATTTAATATTGTGATTATATTAATCATATTCCAAAGGTATATTTTGACACTCATCATCTTAAATATAAAGCCTATAAAAATTAGACAGGGAAAACCCTGAGATGTGTTATTACATGTCTGCATACGTGTGGGGGATTGCCTATATTTTTATGTATCCTCCTTTAACTTATGCATCTAGATTTCCCCATAACTATATGTGACAATAGTTTGTTGACTGTGGACAAACTCATCACAGAATATTCTCTCTTGAGTTAATAGATAAAGGGACCATACAATAGGGTATATATGATGTTTGTATGTTACCCTCCCAATTCAAAGGATTCCTTTTAATCTGTATGGTAGAGTGAATAGAATAGCTTTTAACTAGTCTTAGAATCTCCAAAATTTTATTTTGTTTTTTAATCACATTCACATTTTCATAGTTGGATTATTTTCATGACCATTTAGTCCAACTGTGTCTTAGTAGTTAGTATATGTGTTTTCTTTAACTTACATGTTTATTATGGCTGTCTTGTGGTAATTAGTAGGGTGGAAACTGTTTTTATGCTACTTTTGGAAGGCTTTGTTGATGATCAATTCTAAATTGATAGTACACACTAAAAAAATCAACATCTGTCTTACTAATAAATTAGATTTCTTGTATTAAATTAGGTATATTCATTTTAATTCATATAACAATAAGTGTAAGCTACATACATTAATCTTCCATAAAATAAATATGATGCCACTTATGTTGGTCCTTTACAATATAGCCATTTGGAAGCTTTCCTGTTGTCCATTTATTTTAAAAATTATTTGAGTGCCTACTCTATGTTAGACATAGAGTAATCTGTAAGACTTCCAAGTACAGATATATAAATATATCAACTTTAAATTTTGAAGATTTTAAGTTCATAAAAATCTGGGGGCTATTGTTTTGGTTTTGGTGTGTAGAGGGTAACTATAGATATTAATTTGTTCGTCTCCTTTCTGTGATTTGGCTATCAGAAGTGTAGCTAGAAATGAAAACAAAACCAGCACAAAAACACATAATACATTCCTTCTAAAAGTATTAGAAAAGTCAGATTATAAACTTTAAACAAAAATAAGGCAAACCATTATTCCAACATTATATTTTAAAGTGAATTTTCTATGAAAAGTATCATTACTGTTTGTAAGTTTAGTATTTTTATTTAACTTAAATTTGTACTGGAATGTGAATATGCTCTGCTGGAAGACCTTGAGGAAACTTTGAAGGATTTTCATTGTTCTGATACAATTTCTCACTATATTCACAAATTTGAACATTTGTTTTTCTAATCACTCGGCTCTTTGAGAAGTTTCTCCAGACTGTTTTTCTGTTCAGTGTTTTATTCCAAGAAATACCATCCTTTCTAGGCTATAATGCTACAGAATGAAAGGGCGCTGATAAAAGAACTGAAAAGAATATCTGTTGAAAAGTAAAGCAAATTAAGATTTCTTTTAATTACTCATATTGAATACATGAGAAAGCATGTTATATATCAAGACAATCATATATGCTAATCTGCTATTATTTAGGCTATTGATTTAGAAATAGGAACATATATATCATTCATCATTTTATAAGGAAAGTATTTTTTCTTATTTTGTCCTTATAATGTACATGAGTACATTAAGTTCCCCTAAGAAATTCCTAAAGAATTCCTAGAAAAGAAACCTGCAAAACTATATGCTTCCCACATTTATTTGACTCAAAGTCAGTTTTCAAGGGATAGTAGAGTCATGCAAAACACAGTTTGGTAAAGGCTGGTTCAGCAAGTTCCAGAAGCTCCCACTACATGTAGGTGAAATGCACATTTAGAAGTCTGAGCCACTTGATGCACTACTTATTTACTCTTCCAGGCATACCTCCATACTTAAAAGGAGACTAAATTTATCAGCTCTAGGTATTTTTATCAAAATATAGGATTAGAATTTACTTTATATTCATCAATTGGAATTGACTTTTTTTAACCATATTTAGTGATATCTCTTTTATAATGCATTCTTGTTGATATTTTAAGGTAAAGGTCAGCAAACTTTTTATGTTAATGGCCAGATAATATTCTAGGCTTTGTGGGCCATATGGTTTCTGTTATAGCTACTCAGCTCTGCCATTGCTGGGCAAGAGCAGCCATAGGCAATATGTAAACAATTGAACATGGCCATGTTTCAATAAAATTTTATTTGCAAAAGCAGGTGGTGGGCCTACTATGCTGTTTTAGGGTAATTTGTAACATAATCAAGTTTTTTTTCCTTGTAACTAAAAATAATAGTCACAAGTTAAACACTTTACAAAGAAAAACATAGAGATCATATAAAAATCCTTCCTGATATTTATAATGTATTTTTACATGGTAGTCTTAGCCTCTGATTGTGGTTTGAATTTCTTTGTATTTGTGAACACGTGGCTGCCCAACATAGCTATTTCCAAATAACATTTTGTTCACTTTGTGTAGCTTTTTGGATGTCAGATAGGTGCTCTGTTTTTCTATATAACAATATGATTTTTCTCAAAAGTAAGGAATGTCATATTTTCCTTTAGGTAATGAGAACTACACAGGAGTATTGGTTGAACAACAGTAGTCTATGACCAAGCAAAAATGTTAGGTATATAAACTGGGGAATTGGTACCAACTTTGTAACAAGTTTTAGAAGTAACATTTTACTGTGTACAACTTACTGTATCAGTATACAAAATTGCATAATATGTCATATCAAGGAATTATCTTTGTAATGCATTGGGAGATCTCCATTCTCTGATCAAACTGTTAGTTTGTAAATCTCACTTAGCAAAACTAGAATGTTTTCATTAATAATGTGTGAGAGACTGTTACACCATTTTTAATTCAGTTGCTGCAGTTGTCTAGCTGTAAGCAGCACTGTTTGAATGGTACAAAGGGATATTTCAAAATATTATGCAGCAGCAGTTTTGGATTTAATTGTCTGCAGATGGTAGATGATCTATTTTCCTTACTCGCTGCCACATTTCTAATGGCACCCAGGCTGTTCCATGTAAATTAGTAATCTTTCATGTAAGCCTGTCCTTAATTTTCCAATATTTTTTTCTTTGCATCGTTTTCCAGCTGTATCATGTTAGAACTGATGTTTTAATTTTCTATTTTTTTTTTTTAATATCTGTGTGTCATTAATGTTAACCACTTAAACACAACTGCTGAGCTGGGCAGGCAAACCAAGAAGCCAGCCTGGTCCACTTCAAGAATCTTAATCA
Organism: Lepilemur ruficaudatus; assembly: GCA_963574885.1. Classification (NCBI taxonomy): domain Eukaryota; kingdom Metazoa; phylum Chordata; class Mammalia; order Primates; family Lepilemuridae; genus Lepilemur; species Lepilemur ruficaudatus. Next base: position 14,602 of record CAUYRT010084817.1, read on the forward strand.
TTTCTTTGGTCACATGTTAATCATGACAACTATAGCAAAAGCAATTAGTAGTTTTCTATTATTTTTTAACTAATACTTTGAGATGTGTTTTTTATTCTCGTAATGTGAAAAAATAAGATTCCTAAGTGGAAATCTACATGAAATTTAGTTATCAGAGAAATTTTTCTACATAAAAATGTTTTTAGCAAGAGGGTAATATTCTTTACAAAGGTGATTTTAGCAAGAAGATATTGTGAGTTAAGCAATAGAGTTTTAAATAACCTAATAAGTTTCAAAAGCCCATAGTTTGGATCATCAGAATTAACAACGAATTTGTATATACCACACTCGATTGCAATTGGAAACACTATTCACTCTTCAGCTTTATTTAGACTAATGTTTTTGGTTTATCTTTACTTTTTTGTTCCTCAGTTGATCTATCCAAGATCTCAGCCAAAGCTTACAACTGTGTTGTAGTTAGAATTCCAGCTACCTAACTAAAGCTTGTTTAAGAGAAAATGATTCAGAAAATTCAACACCTTGCTATGTCTTTTTTCTTTTTTCTTTTTTTTTCCTTTTCTTTTTGTTGTTGGAGCAAAGTTGAGACGATTTGATATACTGATGGGGATTCTTCTTGCTAGCCTAGCTTCAGTCTGGCTTTTTTTTCCCTCATGCATGCTGACCTGGAAATCCTCCTTTGCCTTAGCTGCGATAATCGTGACTCAGCTTACAACACCTTACATTCGCATCGCCCCCGCTGCAGGCGACGGCCAACTAACAGGTCAGATGTTCAAGTATAGATGAGTCATCTTGCCCATTTCCTGCTCATTTTTCTCAGCTTTGTTTCCCCTCTACATCTCCTCCTTTGCTTAAGGCCTGCTTACGATGTTTCAGACCCTTGGTACAGACCTTTGCTCGCATTACATTAAGTGATATGCTTGGCCTCTTCTGTGTGCACATTTATATCCATGCATTAAGTACCACTCCACTGCATGTTTTCATTGTGTGTTTGGTCTGTTGGTATGTTTCTTTCTAGCCTAATGTTATAGAGAAATGAAATTTGCTGGACTTGAAATAGCAATAACATCAAACAGGATTTTAAACAAAATACACAAAGATGGATTCCCAGTTTTCCAAATTAATCTGAAAAGGTGTTGAGACTTCAGGGTGAGTGAGGTTTATTTTCCACCTTGCAGAGTCTAGTTTGCACATTCATTTAGCAATACACAATCTTGTCTGCCAGTGTAATTAAATGAAGCCACCCAAAGCAGTTTAGGGTGACACTGTTTCTAATAGCTTTTCATGTACATGCAATTGTGGAGTTGCTTGCATTCTTTATAGATACTTGTTTCAAAGCAAAGCATTTACATAAAATATATAGTGGCATATCTGCAAGTCAAATGCACTGAATAACTTCAGGAAAGTTTAGAAAAATTGAGTGGCTTAGAGTCATGGAGTTGAACCGTGTGCTTCTTTATTCCAAGAGAAATTAGCTCTTTCTGTCTTACTGCCTCTAAAGGTATATGGACAGCTCTATAAATTCATATAGGAAAACAGTCCAATAAGTTACTCCAGATGGAAGGTGAGTAGTTAGTGAACTCCAGAAGACAAACTTTTTGTCCTGCAACAAAAGTAATTCATTGTCAGGATTTCTAACATAATTATTACACATGGGCAGGACTCAAAATTCCAGTTTCAGAAGGACCTGCATGTAGTTTAGGTATGATTAAAGTCAAGTAAGAAACACACCTCTGTTTTTCATATGTTTTTACTCCAGCAATTGTTTTTTGTGTGTGAAACTAGGGAATGTTCCCTAACATTTAAGGAAATGGTAAAGCTTAACTCATGGTAAGAAATCATAAATGTTTAAGTTGTTCTATGAGCTTATTGTTTTGGAAAATAAAGCAGTTAAGACTCAGGGTAATTATAGACTGATTTTATAGTGTAAACAAATTTGGAATAATTCTATTTCTTTCTCCATGGTAATTCTATACATATTTTCAATTCTCTATTTCAGGACCTAAAGGCTGTAAATTTACTGACACTTCTGTTTCCCTTGCTATCAAATTTCTTTAAAGCATATTTCTTTTACTGCTTGAAGTTCTACTTGTTACTCTTCCTCATCCTGAACTTGTGAAGTTTCCAGTGAAAGTATAGGACTGGCCCACGGCACTCTGTATAGGGCTAGGGGTCTGTCTTGAAGGTTATAGGGGTTCATCTAGCAAGTCTGACCACCCATTATGTCTGACCTGGCACCAGACTTGTCCCCAAATCATTAAAAATAGGTTGGCCCCACCATCATAAAATGAGTACTTACGGGAAATACTGTGAAATAGTCCCTTTCTCAGGCTTTACCTGTAATCCACTACCTTCAAGTGAAGCATGTTGTTTACTAGGAATGAAGCAAGCAAAGCTTCTGAATGCAGCTTTCTCTGTAAAGCTTGCATGATCAAGAAGGTACCTCATAAAGCAGCCTCCTCAGTAAGGCTTTCAGACCTGGTGCGTGTGCGTACTTCGGAGCTGGTCTGTGAAGGGCACACACAGCGGCAGTGTATGGCTGCCATTCCTCTAAAAGGCTGCAGGTGATCTACCTCATTTACTTTGATTTATTAGGGATTAAAATGATGGAGTGTCAGAATAAGCCTCAAAAACCAGTATTTAAAAAAAAAAAACCTACTCTTGTTCTTTCTTCAGTATTTACCACTGGTTTTAATGATGGTTAATCTTACCCAGATAAATTCACACTCAAGTAATATTTCTTTTGCATATTCCATTTGCATCAGCCATCAATTTTGATAGCAGTAACACTGTCTTTTTTAAGAGATTTATTCATGAGTCAGACAGCAAGCCTGAGACTTAATTCATTCAATCATTTATTTGACATTTATCGAGCACCTTCTGTGTGCCAGGTATGGATCTACTAACTCTTTAGTTTGACTTTGTATGGTTGCCCAGACATCTTGGCATCAGGTATATTTGCATTAGTAACCTCAGAACCTACATACACACCTACCTGTATGGTTGAAAAATTATTATTATACTTGTCATTTAGCAAAGCTAAGAAAAGACAGCAGTTTCATAACTGATGGGAATAAAAGGACATGTATTTCAAAACCTTTCTCGTCATGTTGGACAGCTTAGGCAATGGTCAGAGGGACAGCTCTGAACATTTTACATCTGTGACCCATTGAACAGTTGTAGTTTTGTTTAATAGATCTATCCTGTCCCTTCCAGAAGCCAACAGGAAATACAGGAGGGATATATTCTGAAGTGCCTTCAGCTCTTTGTTTGTTTTGTTTTAACTGTGCTGACATCTTGCCCCTGCAAATCCTATTTGATGCTATACTTACACGAGGAAACGTGTGTAAGTTTGCAACTCCTTTGCATCATTGTCCCTTTTGTCCCAGAATGCAGTATATGCTGTGTAGGTTTCCCCTTGGTATAGGTGGGACCTCCCTCACTTGTCTAACACCAAAGAAAACAAGCACCCTGGTGCTCTGACCCCAGCACCCAGGACTATGCCCGGCATGATTAAAAAGTGCTCATAAATATTTCTTGATTGAATTAGTTGAAGGAATGGCCCAGATGTCAGGAGGGTTCCATAGAAGGAGGTCTGACTATAGAATGCTAGTATGTTTCTCAAGCACATTTCTCAAATACTTTGACCTCAATCAACAGTAAGAAATACATCATCACCCAATACTGTATACACATGTATACACACCCATAAGTTTAACTGGAACAAAAGCTTTAGAAACCATACTGCCAACACTTCTCACTACGAAAGGTGCCCTCTGATTTTTTTCTAGCCTTCTGATTTCAAGATTGTTCTTTTTTAAACACCAAACAAGGCAAGAAAAGCTTCGTCTTTTTCTACTGTGCCTCTTTTAATAAAAGGATTTGTTCTATAAAATTTGGATTCAGTCAAAAGGCTGCAGTCAAGGATCCAGAAGGCCATATGTGGCCCCAAGGCCGCAAGTTGCCCACCACTTTGCTAAAAATCTAACTAGATTTAGGAGATAGCAAGAGGGAGGAGAATGTCTGATTGGAATGATGGTTCTGTCTACCTCAGAACTCCTACTCTAAAGAGTGCACACAGAGAAAGTTCTAGAAAATGGAAATGCCCTAGTCTTTACTTTCTTCGTTTTATCTTGTGATTCATTGTTCATAATATAGAGATGCTTTGGGAAGAAAATGGAAAGCTAACATACTAGAAATTTCTCTTTAAGAATTTGTTCTCTTATAAATATGTCTAGGCTATTTATTTTATATTAAGGTATTTCTGTTTATGATTTAATAACCCAGCCAACTCTGAGATGCTGTGGAGAATGGTATATATGTGTATATATATAATTTTTTTTAATTTAGGAGCCTTTTCCTTTGCAAATAAAAAAAAACAATGGTTTTTCAACTCACTAGCAAAAGCATAAAAAAACTTTGTCTGTCTGTCTTGTTCCCAATGTATCCCATGCCACAGACACCCAGCAGGTGTTTCAAATTATTTGCTGAATGAATAACAGTTGATAATCTTTCTTGCTAAATTTATTCCTAGGTATTTCATAGCTTTTATCATTTTTGTGTGTAAGTTTCGAACAGATTTTGATTGAGGGCAGGAATCTTTTGAAATTGGTTTATTTTGCCATCTTTTGACTGATTTTATGTTACTTAGTCGCAGAATGTCTGTTCTTTATGGTGTATTTTTTTTTTAATTCAATAGCTCCTTCCATTGCAAATAAAACAAACCAGTGGCTTTTCAACCATTTACAAAAGTATAATTTTAATCAGCGATTTCTTTTAGCAAGAGACGTAAAATTTAATTTAAATGTTTTTAGAGAATGGCCCACCCACTTACACCAACATCATCTGTTTTACTCCCACTCCTCACGCTGTGTCTGTATTCTCTTCTCTGCCTCCCACCTGTCAAATCCAATATTCTTCATGTGCAAAAAACCATGGCAGGGCTAAGATGCAGGTAGATAATGTTTGTCCTTCTGTGGACCCAAATTTCTGTTTGTAAGATGAGGACATAACTGAAATCAGACTTTAGCCACTTAGAGTAGCTGGGAGGATTGGATGTGGCTTGAAGATTGTGGGATTGTTCACTGAACTTTAACTCAGTAGCAGGAACAGCAGATGCAAAGGTCCTGTGGTAGAAGGAAGCCTGGCCAAATATGAAGAATTGCAAAATGGTCCTCACGGCTAGAGAGCAAGAAGGATGTGTGAGTGAGCAGTAAGGTTGTGCAGGCAGACAGAGGCTGACTTTGACCTTGTAAATGACATTAAGGACTTTGGTCTTGATCCCAGGAGCAACAGGAAGCAGTTGAAGTGTTTTCAGGAGGAGCAGACAGGATCAGGTTTGCACTGTACTCCAACCACCTTGGAGACATTGGAGGAGAGATGAAAAAGGCCAAAAGACTGAAAGTAAAACTCTAAGAAATGGAAGACCATCCAACAAACTAGAAAAAAAGGAGAGTAAGTAGATGTGACTTGAAGAGCTAAATGCCAGCAAATTAATAAAGTACTGGCCATGGGTAATCGATCAGCTGCAGTCAGCGTGGAAGAGCACATGATAGGGGATATAAGGACATTAACAAGCACATCAAAGGAACTAGTGATATTTGAGTCCCTCCTAGATAGAATGGCTTAATTCAGCCACTGCCTGAGATACCCATTTCATTTCTTTTGAGAGATATTTACTAGGGTATATGTATGAATCAAAACTGTAAAGGATAATAGAACTCAGCAATATTGTCTGAATATGTGGGCACTGAGATAAAATCACACCAGCGTTATAGCTGCAACAGTTATATTTTTCCCTTTCGAGAGTTCAGTCATTAGACTCATGAAGGGTTGTATCATAGACTGTTTGTTGCATTTACTATAAAATATGTATGCAAATGCATAGAAATATTTTTATCTACTATTATAGGGACCGTATTTTATGTATCTTGAAACTTTCCATAACCTGCCAGGCACAAGAAAGTCACTCAGAGACCAGCTATTATTTTCTGATGGAATGAAGTCATTTGTAAAGGATAAAATTCCATTCAAGGCATGAATTAATTTCCATACCACCTTTTTAATTTTTAAATAATATCCCTGACACAGAGGAGCTTCCAGTTGTGACTGCAGTCAGCATTTCAGGAGGTGCAATGGGACTGAAAGTTCCATAGACCACCACTGCTCAGCCTCTGAGCAGTACTGAGAGTTCAGAGACTGTTCACATCTCTGAACAGTCCCCCTGCCCTCCTTGAAGAGCTTGCTGTGTTCTTAGCTCTACGTTAAGAGATGAGAAGCATTCACAGAAGTGTAACATGTGCTCTTTGCTCTCCAGGAACTTATGTTTATGGCCTTTTTTAAGACCAACATAAACAGTTCAATAAATATCCCGCTTCATGAATTTACCAATACCTTGAACTGTTAGTTGATAATGAGAAGTGGGTAATGAAATAAGTTAACACATACTCGATTATACTCTAAAACATAGTATCTGTATGACACTGGAGTTATTTTCAGTGTTAGAAGTTTCAATTTAACCATATGAGAGAATTTAGGGTAAAAATGGAGGGAAGAAAATTTCTTTTTTAGGCATCCCTATAAATAAAAATGGTCAAACTCTTCATTGAAGCCAATAATCAGCTGATTTGAAACAGTGGCTGAATTGATTGGACATAGTGGCTGAATTAGAGCTAGCATTTTCCACCTAACGAGGTGTCTTGTTTTTTGTCAAAAGCAGTCTCATGTCAGTACGGCTGATGAACAATTCCTGTACGCTGTCTTGGGCATTCCATGTCAGATGGCACAGGGGGCCAGCAGCACTGTGTGTATTGGCCATGGAGGCCAATGTGGAGTGTTAGTGTGAGGAGAATTTGGTTGCATTTTCAGCGCCTCTTACAAGGGCAGCTTGAGGATTCTGAAATTTCCTTTTCAGCTGAAAAGAATGTAAAATGAGGGGAAAATTTTATTTTTTCCGCAATGCCAGCTGACTGCATTTTAATGGGCTTTAGTGTCACTGTTGATTTATTGCCCTTTTTTGTTCTTCTATGTGTTATATTTGTCATTTTGCTATGGCAGTTTCATCTATAAAATGGTATAGTCAGAAGAAATTGGTGAGAGGATACAGGCATACTATGGGGGCTTCTGTTCCTTTGTTCCTGTCATTTTTTGGAATGAATACTGAGTCAAATATCAAGTGTTTGATTTCAGAAATATTATATTTTAAAAACTGTATCTTATACTAAAATAGTATCGTTTTCCATTTTTATTACATAAACTTAAGAATTTCTGTGTAAAAGATTTTCAGTGTATAAAAACAATTTAATTTTTCAATATCATGTTTTGTTTTTCCTTTCTGTCAGCAGTGTGATAAAGGACAACAAAACAATGTATTTAACCATCTTTTATTTGCTTAAGGCATAGAGCTTTCTGGCTTGAGAAGCAGATATTGAACTTTTATATTTTAGGAAACCTACCTTTAATTTTTATATTAATCTGGTACGTTACACATATCCAAAAAGAATGCTGAAATAAAGTTTCGAGCTCAAAATAAGCAAATATTTTGGCAAAAGGCATAAAATACTATGAAAAAGTGCCTGCAGTTTAAAAAATAGTTTAAGATTTTTGCATGAAAGATTTTATATTGATAGTTCAGTTATTCTTGCCTTTTCTATAAGGAAATATTTCAGTTTTATAGTAAAATTAAATCAGTTCATCCTTGATATTAATAAAAATGGACAAGGCCTAGACGTTTTAAAAATATTTATCAAAGCTGAGTGACAGTGTCTGTTTCACTTGGTCGTCCTCTTTACTCCAGTGGCTAGCCTAGTGTGGAACTAGACACATAAATGCTGTTCACCAACTGCTGTTCATAGATACCAATTGTAATGTTTTGATTTTCATCCTTTGATTTGCTTTAGAAAATTACTACCACAATTTAACATATAAGGCATCAAAATTAATACTGACAGTTTTATGTCTAAGAATCCCAGAGATTCCCTCAGAATTCGTAGGCAGAGGGCTGGGTTGTGTGCTATATAATTAACTTTTTGGTTGCCTTTAGATTTAGTCTCTCTTATAAATAAATATTTTTGGATTACTATAAAATACCTTGAATTTGTGAGAGTTCTCTGAAAATATTTATGGGTACGATCTAATATATTTAATCAGAATAGAAAGGAGATCAGAATTTCCTTCTTTATCTCAAGACAAGATGTAGAGGAGGCAGTGAGAAAGTAGCAAGGGTAGATTTAGCGTAAACAACACTCCTTTTTGAAGAAAGAATTTATTTTAAATGCTTTATACTGATGGTGGTGAATGAAAGGAGAAAAACAGCAGTCTTATAGCCGAAGTGCTCCATTTGCCTTTTCAACAATATTAGCATCGAAACTTGTTCATTGACGTCTCCAATGGGCTGTGAGGCCCAAAGTCTTTTAAAAAATTGACTTCTAAAATTCTAGTATGTTAAAAATATTGCCTCCCTCCCCAGTCCGTGGCACACACATATTACTTCTCTATAGAATTGTCATTATTGTTTTTAGTGTGAGAGATTTTTGTGTTTGGCTTTAATGTCTGATTCTTTCTCAAGTTGTGGCTCTTCTAGCTTAGCTACCAAATATTCTTCATCAAATAACTTTTCTCTTTTGGGGAGGTTGTCCTGAGGGAAGAGGGAGGAGAGAGGTCGCTCTGCATTGTTGAACTGTAGCCCTCATCCGGCTGCCGTCCCGTCTCACATGCTGGTCAGCTGGAAAGCCAGGGTCTGTGAGGCCGCCAGACCAGGCATGGTGCATCTTCTGGGAGCATCACTTTTCTCGATCATAATCAATGCAAAACATAATTTCTATTAAAGATGGATGTATTCAGGGATAAAATGCAATATTTGCATGCTTTATTTAAAGAGATCAAAAGACCAACAAAATTTCAAGCTTGCAGTAGGCCATTTAGGGTAGAGGTGAGTTTCCTGTTGGTACTTGTTCTCTCTCCTGCCCGTACTGGGTAAAGATGATGGAGAAGTGTAAAAATCACAGAACAGGTGAGAGCCCTTGGGGGTAGAATCGGAACCATTTTCAGACCCATGTGGCACACTTCCTAGGGCATGTCAGGTAGGAATCTGAACCTAACAGTTCTCTGCCCCTGATCTTAATAGGATAGTTCACATAGGAGCACTGCACACAGTGCACATTAGTTAGAAAGCATGTACCTTAGAAAAGAAGGTAGCAGGTTCAAGTCCAGGCTTCTTGGGCAAATTTCCCAATACTCTTGAAATCTCAGTTTCCATTTCTATAAAACAGGGAGAATACTCTTTCTTAGCCTCATCTTGGGCTGTGGGCATGGAACACAGTAACATATGTAAAGTTGAGCATGAAGCTGGCTCAGAGGAAAGGGCAGTTGCTGGTGCTTCTTCTGTGGCTTTGTTGTTATTCTTTTTTTTTTTTTTTTCTGAGACAGTCTCGCTCTGTCACCAGAACTCGAGAGCTTGAGTGTCTTGGCGTCAGCCTAGCTCACAGCAACCTCAGACTCCTGGGCTCAAGTGATCCTCCCGCCTCAGCCTCCTGAGTAGCTGGGACTACAGGCATGCACCACTACTCCTGGCTAATTTTTTCTGTTTTTAATAGAGACAGGGTCTTGCTATTGCTCAGGCTGGTCTTGAGAACTCCTGACCTCAAGGGATCCTCCTGCCTGGGCCTCCCAGAGTGCTAGGATTACAGGCCGAGCCACCACTGGGGCCTGTTATTGTTATTCTAATATAGGATTGTTTTCTGGCCCTTGAGTCTTTCAAGAAAACTAGGTAATTAATCCAGCCACCACCAGTCCAAGTGTGTCACACTGCAGCCCTTTAGAGAGGTTCAAAATTGAACTTCTGGGAGAATGAGTGGATTTCGTGTTGGTGCGTAGCATATTGTTTATATGAACACCACGTGGATGCTGTGGTCTCCAGGAGCGCCAGAGCATGAGCAGAACATTATTGTTCTCTCACGTGTCAAGACCTGCAATGAGTCCCTACTGATGGCATTCTCCATTCACCTGTCATTGGGATATAACAGCATGAGGTGGCCCAGGCTATTATCTTGCTGCTGGCAATGATGGCACTGATGATAATGATGATAAGTTACCACATTTTCAAATACTTTATTTCAAGCAGTAATAGCCCGAAGCATTGTATAACCTATTCTGTCCTTCCCGCAGCCGAGCACACCGGATAAAACACCAGGTTCCCTTTGTCGGCCATTTGAGGTTCCTTTGTCCCTCAGTGTCCTTGACTTAAATGTGGACACCTTTCTTTGTCTTTATCCTTCAGTAACATCAATTCTCAACAGCACAGGAGAGGATGTACTTTCCTAGAACTCTGTTAAGGTAGATTATAGATTATCTCATTTAATAACTTTTTCAGACAGGAGGTATGAAGACGGACAAATGTAAAGCAGTGTGCAAGGGAATGAGAAGCCTTACTTAGAAGTAGGGCTTAGCCGCGAGTTTTCTTCAGCATGCTGTTTTCGTCTTTAGAAGAGTAAATAACTGTCTGAGAAACAATACTTGAAAATAAACTTGGCACCTGCCTTGGAGTTAATAAATGGCATCTACTCGCACATGTATCAGTATCTCTGATGAGCTTTCACATTTACTCTAGTAAATAGGCAATACATCAATTGAGCAATGTAATTGATGTTCAGTTTAACATGTATAATTTACTTATTGGTATTGCTAATGATGCAGTTATTGATTGTGGGTTATTATTAATTATAAACAAGTTGGAGCTCTTGCTCAAAACACATATTGGCATAGCAGCTTTTGTCTGAGATTTTATGTAGGCATTGTCCTTACTGTGATTTAATTTTATCTGTTTTACTCAAGATGTAAATATGTAGACATGATGAGAAACAAAAGTATCTTTGAGATAATATTACCAATTTGATGGGTTCTCCTTACATGTCTTTGAATAATTCTTTAGATGTTGGTGTATTTCTTTTTTTTTTTTCCACTGTTCCTTTTTTTATTTTTCCTTGAGACAAGGTCACACTCTGTTGCCCAGCCTGGAGTACAGTGGTGTCATCATAGCTCTCCACAACCTCAAACTCCTGGGCTCAAGCGATTATCCTGCCTCAGCCTCCCCAGTAGCTGAGACTACAGGTGCATGCCACCATACCTGGCTGGTTTTGTTTTTGTTTTTTGTAGAGACAAAAGGGGTCTTGCAATATTCCTGGCTGATCTTAAACTCCTGGCTTCAAGTGATCCTCCCATCTTGGCCTTCCAAAATGCTGGGATTACAGGTGTGCACCACTGTACCCAGCCTGGCGTATGTTTGTGGACAAATGCACACACATGCACATGGGTAAAGACTACATCAGAGTCAGTTCCATGTGTCTTTTAGCCAGTTTAGGAGCCTGATAAAAGGAATTATTCATATTTATGCCTTATTTTTTTTATGAGTAGGAAGGGAGTTAGAAAATGTATGATTATGGGAATGAGATAACCATTTTATTGAATAAAATTATTTTTAGTAGTTTGAGCCTATCAGTATTATCTTACTAGAGTTTCTCTGTTTTTTACTTCCTAAAAGGTCCCAGACCATTGCAATAACTTTTCAGCAGAAATGTAGGCTAGTTTAAAGCCTTCTAAAACAAATTCCATATATGATCATGAAAAATGGTCTGTATCCTCTTAACAATTGCAAATATTGAGTTATTGAGTTCATAACACTTTATTCTTGATACTCATTTCCTGCCTCTCTGATATGTACCCAGTTAACTTTTTCATCATTGATGGGTATATATTTCACCTTTTTGAGTGCTAAAAATATAACATTTTTCCACTAGTATTTAATTCTGTACTCTTACTTTCTACTAATCTCATTTTATCTTTGAAATTTCCTGGTAAGGACTTTTTCTTCATCTATTTTCTGCTGCTACAACAGAATACCACAGACTGGGTAATGTGTAAACATAGGAGTTTACTTGTTTCATGGTTCTGGAGGCTGGGATGTCCAAGAGCATAGCACTGGCATCTGGTAAGGGTTGTCCCATGATGGAAGGCAGAAGTCAGTGTGTGATTCAGAGAGCAGAAATAGGACGAAATTCATCCTTTTATCAGGAACCCATCCCTGAAATAATGGCATTAACCCATTCCTGAGAGTTCTGCCCTATGACTTAATCACTTCCTAAAGGCCCCACCTCCTAATACTGTTACAGTGGCGAATAAACTTCAACATGAGTTTTGAAGAGGACATTCAAACCATAGTAGACATTCATCTGTCATCTGTACTGATAAAAACTCTTCTTCCCTGCACTGGCCATCTCCTGGCATAGTGAGTGGACCCCATGTTCTGACATCTTCTTTCTTAGCATGTTGTCTTAATGCTCAAGTAAGATCCTCCAAAGATTAGCTGCAGATGCCTCTCATAGTAAATCCCTCTCTGAATACTGGGAATCTATGGATGAGAGACCATGAAATAGGACCTACTGTCTTTACTTTCCGTTTCTACTTTTTTCTCCTTTTCATTTCCCAAGTATGCCCATTTCCCAATGTCTGAGGACTTTAAGTAAATAGAAAAAAGAATAGTTAGGCTATGAAAAAAGTGCAAATGAAAGAGACAGGAAAATTAAAGTGAAGTTTAAGAGATCTTTCTTTAGCAAACATGTTCTTACAGGTACTGTGGACATGTAGTAAGATACAGGCCAGGTCTTGTGAGGGCCCCAAAGATGAGTAAGACCAGTTCTGTCCCAAGGAACTTAATGGTTTAGTGTATGACATAAAGGATTTACCGGAATAACTGAATTCAAGGTAGAAAATAGTAAGTTCTGTGAAAGACGGGTGAAGCAAGGTGCTGTAGGAGTTAAGAAGCAGAGAGAATGCTTCCTGCAAAGCAATCAGGAGCAGTATCTGAGCTGTGTGGCCTTTGAAGGATGGGTAGGATTTGAACCTATAAAAAGTGAGTGGTGAAAGCTTCTGTGGACAAGGAGCAACAGGAGCAAAGGCCTTGAGAAGGGGAAATGCTGGAGACATGGGGAAAACTTGAGCATTTCCATTTGGTTCATTCCAGAAGGAGGGGAGGCATAATGTTAGGAAAGAGAGTTGGAGACAACTCATGAAAGGCCTTGATTGCCTGTGGAAATATGCATTAGGGACCTCTTGGTTTTGGTTTGGTTTTGGTTCTTTAAGTGAAAGTGATCTGAGTAGAGCTGTTATTTAGGGAGATCCATGTGGCTGCAGTGTGTCCAAGGGACTGGATAGATGTCTACTTGGGAGTCACGTATAGAAGTCCAGAAAGAAGTAGACCAGGGTCATGGTAGTGGCAATGGAGAAAAGATGAAGAAAAAAAATATATAGTATTTTTTTGACTCAATAGAGGTTGGACAGGACAGTGGAAACTGACCATTCTATTTCAGGTGAATGTTCTTCAACCCAAGGATAGAGTGAACCTCCTTTGTAATTTATTTTATGTACCACAGGTCAAAATGTCCTTTTTGTACAATCAACATTTATGTACTTGCTCTGACTTTTTTTTTTTTTATTCCGAGACAGAGACTTGCTCTATCGCCCTGGCTAGAGTGCAGTGGTGTCATCATAGCTCACTGCAACCTCAAACTCCTGGGCTCAAGCCACCCTCCTGCCTCAGCCTCCTAAGTAGCTGGGACTACAGGTGCACACCACCACACCTGGCCAATTTTTCTATGTTTTATAGACATGGGGTCTCACTCTTGCTCAGGCTGGTCTTGCTCTGACTTTTATTGAGTGCATACTGTGTTATGCAGAGAGAGGGAAAAGCCTCCCTTAGCCTTTCTCTGTAAGAACTTAAACTCCTGCAAAAATAGTTTGCTATATTTTTTGGACATATATGCAAGAGTTCAAAAATACTTTTCTATATCCATACACAGATCACGCATGGCTATTGTTCTCTTTACAAATGCTTCCTGTGTGTTTTAAGACATTCATTCAGTGGAGGCTTGTCGGATGACCAGCATGTTAAAAAGACTGTGTTAAGCCCTGGAAGTTAAAGGTGGTAAGAGCTGGTCTTTACTCCTGAGAAGCCCCCGTGGCAGGCAGTGGCAAGGCACCTGCCTGCTTTCTCTTGGGTTAATTAAATGATCTTAATTCCTCCTTCCTTCTTCATGGTCCTTCTTTTCTATCCCGTCAATCCTTTGTGTTTCTTTTCTTTGATTCTTTTCAGCACGTCCACCTTGGCCAGCATATCGGACTGCAGAGGGATTGTGCGTGTGCCATTCCACTCATGCATTTCAGAATCGTGTTGACCATATTACTAAGGCTTTTCTGCGCTTTGCCCAAGAACACCTTTGTCCTCACATGTTTATCTTATTTTTATTTCAGGACTTTTAGTTCCTTATTACATTGTTCTACACTGCTTTTTCCATTCTTTTGTTAGGCTCTCATCTTTACAACTGATCAAGATCAATTTACACTTGTGTATTGTCTTCCATAGTGTTAGCAGCAGTCACCTGACTTTTCTGTATTATGTTGGGGAACTGGTGGCACAATGAAGTAAGTGGGGGGGCTTTGTGGTCAGACACACCTGGATTCCGAGTGTAAATCCTTCCACTCCTTCCTATCTCGCGGACTTAGGATGAGCTGTTTATCCTGACTGCTTCTGTTGCTTTAGGTTTCTTATTTGTAAAATGGTATGAATTATACCTCATGGTATCATGTTAAATACAAGTCATAAAGTACCTAGCATGTAACATAGGTCTTCCAGAAGGTTAGCCTTCTTCCTTCCTATCTAATTTAGTAAACCTATGTAATTGATCGGCATACTTTAAATTCCTTAACAGTGAAGAGTTTCTTCCAATCTCTGCATGTTGGGGATAGTCCTAAGTGAGGGATTGAATCCACCAAGCTTGTGTCTGGGTATCTTGAAAAAATCTTTTCAATGGTGCAGTGATGGAAATTGGCTAAGTGACAGAGGAAGATATTATGATATCAGGAGATGTTTTAAAAATAACAACCCAGTGAAATTTTTTTTCTCATCTGGCCATAGTCTGTGAAAAACTTCTTCATATAAATTGAGAAGCAGTGGTTCTACAGTTGGGTTTTTCCTCATGTTATGTAAGGAATCACCTACAGTGTTACATACAGATTCCTGGGCCCTAGCTCAGGCCGTGGGTCCAGAATCCATGGGAAACCCAGCCATCTTCATGTTTCAGAAGCTTTCCAGATGATAAATTTTATAGAATTAGAGACCCTCTGTTCTAGAATATATTAAACAAAATGCCACAACTAACATAAGCCTTATTTATAAAAGCACTTTTTTGTTTGAGGAAAAATTGTGTGTTTAGTAAATGAGAGACTGGGGATTATGTGACCCCTACTCTCTCCTTGTACCTCACGAGTCCTTGTTACTTTTTTAAGGGCCAGCTTTAGTGTGTGTAGCTCTTATAGGCCATGCAAAAGGCACCTCACACATCTGATGCAATCTCAACTCTTTGTGCATTTGGGTTTTTTTGTTTGTTTGTTTGTTTGTTTGTTTGTTTGTTTTTGAGAAAGGGTCTCACTCTGTTGCCCTGGGCCAGAGTGCAGCAGCATCATAGCTCACTGCAACCTCCAACTCCTGCCCGGGTTCAGTTCTCCTGCCTCAGCCTCCCTAGTAGCTGGGGCTGCAGGTGCATGCCACCACACCTGGCTAATTTTTCTATTTTTTGTAGAAAGGATCTTGCTCTCACTCAGGCTGGTCTCAAACTCCTGGCCTCAAACAATCATCCCACCTTGATCTCCCAAAGAACAAGGATTACAGGCGCCAGCCACTGCACCCAGCCTTTTTGTACATTTTTTGAGCCTCAGAAATATTGATACTTTCTAGAAAGCATGTAGAATTGATTAGGTATACTTCCTTTTTGATAAGATGGTGAATGACAAATTTCAGGCAGCAGACAAAGCTTTAAAGGGTTTTTGCAAACAGTCACAACTTTGTGCAGGAAGCTGTGTTGATCCTTTCTCCCACGGGTAACGATTTTAAGAGGTAAACATCAGCTGGACTATGCCTGAATTAGCACGAAGTCTGGAAGAAAATTTGAGGGGCAGTAGATTTCTGTTTTAATGGCTTCAAAGTTTAGTTTCAAACAAACTGTTGGAAACTTCCACTCTTAACTAAGTCATCCTCGAAAGCCATCTATTTCAGAAGCAGCTGCTCACATTCCCTTTATTGACGATTCACTTTATGTGAAAGGTGCGCACAGTTCATAACTTATTATTGACAGTTTGTTTCCTTATTTTATTACCTAACCATGATTTGAGAAATTCAAATGGAAAAAATAAAACTATTTCATCAGAACAGTAACAGCACTAATAATTCTCTAGGAACTTTTAGTGTCCAGATAACAAGTGATAAGGCTTTGATAGATCATCTTATACACGGGGTGTCAGCCACATCAATAAACAAGAGCAATGACTGCCATGAAATTAGAGAAAAAATAAAAAAGTAGATTAATTTTTTAGAGAAGGTATATATCAAACAATCCAGTATCTCAGTTTTATATGAAAAATTATGTTTCTGATTATCACCTGTAAGTTGTGTATGCTCTGTTTGCCCTACAGTGGAAATTAGGGACAAAGGAAATGTTATAAATTCAAAAGCCTAATCAGGTTACAAAGAAGAAAGTGTAGATTATTCCAGCAGCAGTGATTGACTTTGCATTCCTAGGAAAGAAAACAATGATATGTAATTTAAATGAAAAATCTTGGAGGTGTTTTGTGATTATGTATAATGCGAAGGTACAATTGGAAAAAAAAAAAAAAACTAAACCAGACTGCAAGGAACTTTTAAGTCTCTGAGCAACAAGACATGAATGAACTGTGTGTCTCAATAATCTTTGAAACCAAGATGTTGCTATTTTTAAGACAAAGAACATAAATTTACCTCTGCAAAGATTTTTTAAAAACCTATGAAAATTAATTAAAATAGATTTTCTATTCCATAAAAGTCATAAAAATGCTAGCACCAAGTGACTGAGTACTCAGTTGAAATTTTAGAATGTGTTTTGGGACCAGTGCTCTTTGAAACACCCTTGGAAAAACAATGTTTTTACAAATTTTCCTGGCTTCCATTTTATTTTCTACTTTTAGCTCTGAGACCTGTCTCATCTCATAAGGTTTCTTAGCCTCCTTCGTTTGTCTTTTCAGCAGTTCCCACTGTCACTGTCCTCAGGCCCTTCTTCCTCTTTTTCTCCCCAAATACCGGGAGTGGTATTGAGGTATTTGGTTTGCCACTGAAACCATGTGCATATTATGAAAATGAGGTAGTTTGTTGCTTGGGTTCAATTCAAACATTGAACCCAGACACACTTACCCTCCAGCAGGAGTCCGGTCACATATTCCCGTAACGGCCCCAGCTATCCGCTGGTCCCCAACACTGTGAGCCTGAGCACCACCCATGGGTGCTGTCACCTGCGTGCAGCTAGCTGTGCCTCTGGGAGTCCTTCCACGCCATCCGTTCTTAGTTCAGACTGGGGAGGTTCCTGGCTTGGGTGGGGCAGTAGCCTTCCCACTGCTCTCTGAATTTCTAACCTTCCCTTCCTCAGCGAGCCTGCGTATTGCTGCCCAGTTATTCTTAAGGTGGCACCCAGGTGTTCTCTGTGGTTCCTCATTTATTAAATTTAGTCCAGCCTGTCCAAACCAGTGAGCAACACCCGTCATAGTATAAAGCCTCAGCTCCAAGCCCTCTCCTCACTACTCCCAGCACTGTGGCCTGGACTCCACCCGAGCGAAGCTAGTATATGACTGTGGACACCTCTCTGTCTCAGCTTCTGAGACATCCCTCCCAGCATCTGTCGAAATCCCCATCCTTCTGGCCTATTCGTGACAGGGAGCCCGTCTGGGTCTCCCCTTCATTCCTCCGCAGTCAGGTTCTGCTGTGCACTGTGGCACATGACGTGGCTTCTGGTACTCTTCAGTGTGGCAATCTCCCTGCCGGGCAAGGCCCAGTCTTCTTCCCTGTCTCTCTCCCTGCCAGAGCCTGGTTATGGCACCGCAAGCGTGAAGGTGCTTACTAGGGAGCTGTGCATCTGAAGGCCAGGGCTGGCTATAGTATATGAATAGGATGCTCTAGCCCACACCCATTGCTACATCCACCTCTGTGACCCTGAAACATGAAGGGTAACATCCTTGTGGTCCAGAGGAGCTTCTCTGCCACTAGTCAGCCCACTGCTCTCTCCTCCCACCTGGGGGTGTAACTCTGAGTAGGCATCACCCTCTGCCTTTTCCTCTTCCTCTTCTTCATTTTCATCCTAGTTATGAGCATTGAAAAGAAGGTCCCAGGGCTTCCTGTGCTCCTAGACAAAGCCACTGTCCCTGTCCCCGCCCTCCCATCTCACCATTGCTGCCTACCTTGAGGTCATCGGGAGTGACCTCATTGCACCCAGCTCCGCGTCCCCTCGTACCTCAGCCCCTTACCACTCTGGCCAGTCATAGCTCCTCCTCTCCTTGGCACTCGCATCCTGGCCACCAGCAAATTCTATCTATCCCCAGCCTGGGACATCCCTGCTCTCCCTCTTCCAGGTGACTCTTTAGCTCTTCTCCTTGAGCCTCCGATTTCCCATACCTCCTCCCTGCCCTGAGTCCCCCAGGGTCTTCTTACTCCCTTCTCACTGGGAAAATGAGACCACTGCAGTGCCCCACCCCCAGGCCAGCACGCCTGTTTCGGAGGGCCCTTGTGCCAGCGTGGGGCCCCTACTCCTCTGCCGCCAGCTCCAGCCTCTGTGAGGACATTTTGTGGCAGGCTTCCCTCTGTCTGCTGCATCGTCAGCTTCCCCTTACATTGGATCATTAGCATCAGTGTTCAGAGATGCTGTCATTTCCCCCATCTCCAGAGGAAAAAAGAGGAAACAAGACCACCTCTTGATGCCACATTCCTCTCTGGCTGCTCTGTATGGATGCCGCCTCCTTCTCTGTGTCCACCTAAATGTCCCCCTCCTCCTCCTCCTCTCTGGTGTCCATCCTATCACAGGGAGCTGCTCCCCACAACCCACCCTCTCATTCTGTGTTCATTTCCTAAGCGCTCCCATGCAGCTCAAAGCTGCAAACACCATCTTATTGATGACAACTCCTAAATTTATGTTCCAAACCCAGATCTCTCACCTGTATGTCCACCTGCCTACTTGCTGTCTCCATTGGATGCCTAGTATCTCCAACCTCACTGTCCCAAGCCAAGCTCCTGGTGTGCCCATCCCTCCAGACCTGCTCCTCCTGCAGTCCTTACACATCCATAAATTGCAGCTGCCTGTCTCAGTGACTCCTGCCAAAACCTAGTGTGATCCTAGCAACTCTACATCCAGTTCACTGGCAGATCATATCTCAAGTCTGACTGCGTCTTTCCACCTCCACTGCTGCCATCTTATTCCAAACCATCACGGCCTCTCACTTGGATCAGAGCTGAGGAACAATATCCCCGTCTCCACGTGGTCCGACGACGACTTGTTATATACTCTGCTGCTGGTACGATCCTGTTAAATTTAAGCCAGATCACATCCCTCCTCTACTCAGGGTCCGCTGTGGCTCCATCTCAAGCAGAGGGATCTGCAGAAGCACCACCCTCCGACATTATGCCCCACGCCCTCCCAGCCCCCTGCCCTGCAGTCACACTCAGAATTTCAGTCTCATCTTGTACGTTTCACTTTTCCCCTCCCTGTATATCAGCCTGTCTCACTTCGTTTCACCTTGAGGTCTCTGCCCAGATATTATTTCCCCAGTTATCCCTGATCTTGCATCTGCTCAGGCCTCACACTCCCCGGCCCGCTCCCGTCTTTCTGCAGCCAGCCCCGCTCACCGCCTACCACGCTGCCTGTGGTACTGAGTTGCCTCGTGTTTGTCCCTATAAGAACTCAAGTTCCACAAGGACAGAGGTTTTTGTTTTGCCCATCTGTTCACTGCTCTATTCCTAAAATAGTACCTGGCTCATAGTTAGGTGCTCAATAAGAATTTGGTGAATAAATGAAGAATTTTGCTGATTTTTTTTCTTCCCATTCAACATCAGCCTAGCTAGCACTAGCCACTGTTATGCAGAGGTTCTGGGCAGCCACGCTGTCCCCTTGGCCCTTCCTAACCTTGCCTCTCTCCTCCCTCTCGGAAGGCTTCCTGTTCTCTCCAGGTGAGACCAGCCATGATGCTGTGGGTGGCGCGGTCAGTAGCTCTGGGCGTTAGTGACGGCTTCATGGCCATCTGGACTTGCACCCTTGGCTCTTTTGGGAAACTCTGCGCAGCCAGTTCAGTAGTCATAATTCGGCCCAGACCTCAAGCCAGTGGCTGAGTACATCGTGTTCTTGGGCTGGCTTGCTGCTGCTATTTAATTTAATATTGAATACTGGGCCAAAATTGACTGTTTTCTGCCAAGTTGAGAACCAACGAAATACTGCGTTGGATAATTTTTCCATTTCTTTTAAGATTTTTTTTTCACACTAGAAGTTATATCTGAAATCTTAACCACTGCAGTTTGACTGGATTTTATTTTGTCATTAAAAAAAAAAAATAACCAGCGCTATTACTAGGAGTCAGTAGAACAGGCATCTGTGAGGATTATATCTATGATTTTAGCAGCCTCTTATCCTCAGTCTCCCTGTAATATTTAGCTTTTTCATCATTCTAATGAATATAGGCAAGGCTAGATAATGCCCACTGTAAAATGCACACATGTAAGTTTATTCTCTTTGAAAGGAACTAAACGTGCACCACTTTCTAAACAGAATGCACGTGAGGAGAGGAGAAAATGCCTTTCTGCGAACAATTAAAATTTAGACAAAAAAAGGAATAAAAGTTTATACCATTAGAAATCTGGCAAGAAAATAACAAGACAGAGGGGAAAATATTATGAAAACAACTCTTTGCCAAGCAGTTTATAAATTGTACTGTTAAATTCATAGATTTGGATAAGGGGGTGGGGAACAGCCATCAGTTATGACTATATTCTGTCACAAATTATTGTCTGTCCAAGGCTGACGGATGGCTCATAACCACAACCACATTTCCAAGGGCATAAAAGTGGAAGGAGGAGCATCCTGTCTGAACACAGCCTAAAGATGCCGGGTTCAGGAAGGGCCAGAGGACGGAGCAGGCGAGGAAGGCAGGGACTGTCTGTGCGGGGGTGGGAGGACCCAGAATCAGTGACACCCACCCATCAGTTTACCTGAGTGCTGCCACTTATTTCCACCAGACTTTGTGTTTATACTGATGCTTCTCCTAAACCCTACCATCCCACTGGGCTGGGAGGTCGAGCCCAGGCAGCCCTCCTTCCTTCTCTGGGTTGCTGTCCCGTTTTGCATGATTGCTGCCATAATCACATTGCAACTGTGTCATGCAGAGATGGAACATCTCATTTTCTTGATCTGCAGTGTGAATGAGTTAAAAGTAAGCGCTAAAGAATGATAATACTGAGCTTACACCGGCTGCATAGCAATGTGCTTGCCTGCTTCTGAGGGGACAAAAGGCTACAGGTGATAGCCTCTCCTTGGCCCAAAGCAAAATGTGGAGTCATTCACCAGTTCTCAAACAGGTGAGGCTCACAGGGCCAAACTCTTCTCTTATTGTTTGCAACATATGCATTGCATCTGTGGTATTTTTTATATTTAAATTTTTTAAGTTAACTTTTTCTAAACATTTTCTTTCCCAAGTATTGCATGTACTGACATAATTTCATTACCAAAAAAAAAAAAACCTTAAACCATTTGTTTAGAAAATGTACCTGGAGAACTAGCAATCTGTAACTACTAAGATAAATGGAGTGGCTTCCAATATGTCAACATTTGGAACAATAACACCAATTTAATTTTGTTTTTGAGAAGTTAAGTTTTTTCAATTGGATACAAAATCAAAATTGAAACTGAACTTTTTTCAGTTTTGTGAATTTGAAATGTTATTTCTTTTTATACAGATTGCTTTCCTTTAATTTTTTAATTCCTATTTTTATTACATATACAATTTATCCTCAGGTTTTTCTTAGCGATTAATTTAATGTAACAGTTTCCTCCTAATGGACCATCAGGTTGTGTGCTCCAGTGGTGTATTGCAGTGGTATATTTCAGATGTAATTGACATAAAATACCATTAATGTTAATACTTTTAAGATTCAACTAGACAACTAGTTTGAGGGATATTCATTCAAACAAAATATCAAGATACCCTTTTGAAGTTGTCAGAAGTAAAACTGACCTGTAAAGGTTTCTCCAGAAGGTTCTTATTTAATGAGGTGTGCTTTGAACATCACGACTGCTGTCAGGACGGCTGTCACTTAATTGGAGTGTGCATTTGCAGTGGAAGCTCCGAGGAGCTGGGCCCCTGGATCTTTGCCTCACGTTTCTCCCCACATCTTGACTCACTCCGCTGGATTGGTCTGAGGGCTATGGCAATGTTTAGGATGCGGAGTCTCTTGCATAAATTCTTCATGTGAATAACTTTGGAAAGAAATGTTATTTGTATGTTCCCAAAGGAAACAGAGAAACAGATGGAAAGTGGTAGCTTGGCATTCCCGCTCTCTCAGTGATAATTCGTCATAGAGTCTGAGAGTCTGCCCGTCTGCCCGCACAGGGCGCAGACACAGTGATAGTTGCATTTATCAAAAATCAGGGGGCACATAAGTGGAAAACCAAGTGAGAGGGCAAAGAACTGATTTGCAAACATTCAATCTCATTACATTTTTACCAACAAAAAACAAAAAGAATATTCTAAGGTGAGAAATGTGGACGTGAAATTCCTCTATTCAGAGTGATGTGCCCACCCAGTGAGCGGGGTGTGATGGCTCAGATGGTGAACATCATCACAGCCTGATGTAAAAAGGAGAACCCCTTTAAAAAACATATTCTGTTTAGGGAATTGAATGTTACATTTTTAACATTTTTCATCCTAAACGCATTGAGCAGAGGAAATGGATATTTCCTCAGACGTGGATTTGACATTCCATCACATTATACCGTGAACAGGACAAACACACCTCATGTTTTGGCTGTGAGAAAGCAGGAGAGCTGAAGCCACTGCCGCTGCCACCGTGGAGCCCTGGTTATCTCATTTAAACAGAAATTAAATGTGGGTGCCAGGGGTGTGATCATCAGCTGCTTCCCACTTTGTGAATAAATTGCTAAGAAGGAGTCTTTGCCTACCAGATGTGACCTAGATTTAGATTTCCAAAGACAAGGGGAAAATACTCTATTGTGTTAAAAAACAATTGCTGGTAAAATGCATGGTAAATGAGCTTATCTCACTTTTCCAGGTGTTTGGGCTAATATGTTATGGAATTACTGCTTCATTTATGAAAAATTATTGAAGAAAATGTTCCAGCAAATCAAATTTGGATAAAGGCTTAGGGATAGCTATTGTGTTGTGACTAAGTTTTTAAATGGCAGAAAGAGCGGGAGCCAGTAGCGATAATAAAAATATTTTTTACAAACTGTGTTTGAGAAGAGTCTCCTGTAAGAGGGTCAGGCGTGGGTGTGCTATCCAGCTTGTGTTGCGGTTCCGTAAAATATTGAAGAACAACGTGCACAATTATACTCCTTTCAGTGCATATGAAAGCTGTTTAAAAAAATCAAAGCTTGTCTGTCTGCTGGCTCTGATAAGTCTTATTACTCTGTAAAATACAGCGAAATTTTTTTAAATGTGACATCTTTATTCTCACTTATTCACTCTCTCTCCTTTTTCATTTCCTTTCATCTTCAGGAGCTGCCACTCCGAAACCAGTCCCAGAACCCGAGAAACAGACAGACCATACAGTCAAAATTGCTGGAGTCATTGCGGGCATCTTGCTGTTCGTTATTATATTTCTCGGAGTTGTGTTGGTAATGAACAAAAGGTGAGCTCCTTGTGTTGCCGAAGACATAGTTATATCTTGTTGTTTGCAGGGTGCTTCTTGTGTGCAGAGATGCTCGGTGACTGTGCTGGCTTGATATCCAAAACACATCTGTGATTCTGTGATTGTTAACATTTTTCATCAGGTAGCACTGAAGGTTGGGGGACAGAAATTTAGAGTAAATGGCTCTGATTTTGTGAACATATAAAGCCTGTCATGCCAGAATACCGTCAGAATCCTGTGTCTTCCCACAGGGTGGTACATAAAGCTCTACAAAATTGTAAAAGCCATTTATTCACCAGGAAACATTTAGTAGTTATTGCTAACACATTGGCACATCTGATATTCTCGAGGAGATGAGGAAGACGACCTTTCCTTCTTATTTTAATGAAGATGATGATGATAACAGAATTAATTGAGCCCGTGTTCTGGGTAGGCACCATGCTCGGGCGGGTCATCAGCACAACACCCCGCAAGAGAGAATCACAAAGAGGAGCCCAACAGAAAAATGCAGGGCCTTGATCAGCATGTCTTAGAATAGATCCTAAAGCAGTTCGTGTGGTTTGAGATTGCCCTGTGTAGCCAAGGGATAGTCTGGGGAGGAGAAACACAGAAATGGCTTTAATAAACAGTTCTCACTGCCCATATCTGAAAGATACGCAATGTCTTTGTTTTGTGGAAATGAATAAGAACTTGCTTAATGATAAAGTCTTCCATTTACATAAAAATTAACATAAAAATATAGATGGGGAGAAGCAATAGGATAAGTTTTCCCAAACAGAGGTGATGCATGGGTCTTGTTCCTTTTCTCTGTCATTTGAACACAGTTACAGGCGTGGAGTGGGAGTGAGGTTGTGGGTGGGAGGAGGTCAGCAGAGTGGGGACTTGAATGTCTTTGCTGGTCATGGAAGTAGGTTGCACTTGGTCCTGAAATTGCTGGTGGCCTTTGAGCAGGTAGTAACGAGCTCTGATTTTTATTTCAGGAAGGCACAGTGAGGACGGAAGGGAACTTGAGAAGGAGACCACTAGATGAAAAGAAGGGGCAACTTTAGAAATACTTAGGAGGTAAATTTTAGTAGCCACTTAGAGGAAGGAGGAACAACATAGCAAGAACCTGCTGTGGTGACTGCTGTGGTCGAGTGAGTGGACATAGTACCATTCACCAGAGTGTAGACTGTGGGAACTCAAACGCTTTCGGGGAATAAAGATGGAGAGTTCAGCTTTGCAGGTTTTGTGTTCAGTATTCCTTTAAAATCAAGTGAACATGTTCACCAGGCAGTTGGCAATGCTGCTGTGGCCTAGGGGTGATGATTTCCATAGGCTGGGAGCCGCCAGCATTTCTGGAGGTGAAGCCATGGTTTGGATGAGGTCACTCAGCTACTCTAGAGTGAGGAGGAGGAGTGTTGAGAGGGAAGAGGAAACCCTGGGTAGCATCACTATGTCAGGGCAGAGTTAATATCCAATGCGTACACACACACATCCTCCTTCCCTGCGTCTTCCTCCACGTGTGCATTCGTCCCGGTCGGGCACCAGGACAAAGGGTGGCTGTGCCACAGCTGTGGACATCACGAGTCTTTGGTCCCCGTCATTTCAACTCTTCCTTTCTGCTTGTCATACGTTGTTTATCCCTTTTTCTCTTTTCCCCCATCATTTGATTTCTCTCTTCACTGTTCATTCTGTGTTCCTTTTCATTCTCTTTCTCTGTACCTCATCTTTCTTTACCCTTCTTCTTCTTCTTTACCTATTTATGTCTTTATTTCCCTTTTTTCCCTCATATTTCTTTCTTCTTATCTCACTTTTTTATTATCTCTCACCTCTCATAATTTTTTCCTGGATGTTCTTTGCCTGTTCCCCACCTTGATGTTTATGGTGGTAGCTTATTGTTGGCAGCATTGGTTTGTGCTTTTTAAAAAATATGACCCAGTATAAATCCTAAGCAACATTAGGCCCTTCCATGCCTAGATATCCAAACTAAACATTTTGATTTAGTTTAGTTTAAATTCTGGGAATACATACGTTGGGTTTTTGTGTCATCTGACAAGCTCTTTGTGAGGCATAGCCTGAAACTACTAATCCAGTTGCCCTTGTGACCTTAGCTAAATGTCAACTATCCCTCCAAGGAAGGGTCTGTTTCTGCTGGATTAATTTGTTATGCTACCGAGGACTCTCAGGTGATCACTGAGGTTATGTTATAAATTATGCATTGGAAGAGATTGCCTACGGCAGCATATGGCCTTGATCAACTTTACACTAACCACCAGTAAGTCTTGTCAGATTTACATGATTGTTTACTAGATAACAATCTTAAAAGGGTTGTCTTCACAGGATGTGCCACTTTCACACTTACTTTTTCTGAAATATAGAATGTGTTCTCCCTCAGGCAAATTAGCCAGTATACTATGCCTAGAAATACAAAACTTGTAAAATTTAGACTGGTCATGGGATGCGAGCTATCATATTTCATAAAGATTCTTAAAACTTCTAATTGTTCAAGGTTTGTCACCAAAATTCAAGGGTAAATTGTAAAAGTAGCATTTTTAAGCAGAGCAGTTAAAACGTAATATTAATCGTAGACAAGCTGCTGGAGTGTTATCAATAAACACATTCTTTTTCTAACCAACATTGTTTGGTTAGAAAAACACTGCCTTTAGATTTGGAATTCCCAGATCTGTTTTTGAACCGACTTTGTTATTCTCAACTTTTCTGGGTCTTAGATTCCTCGTTAGTATTAATAAGTTGTGAAAATTGAACCGGAAAATCTCTGTAGCTCTCCCAGTTACACAGTATCAGGTTTCCTATTGGGTGGCAGCGTGTGGTGGTGGCATCACTGCACAGGGACACAGCGGCTGTTCTGGAAGTGCAGTGTGTGCTTGTCATTGTAGTCACTATTCGTACCTCCCAGTGGGTCTGCCCCAGGCCCTCCCTGTTCAGTCCAGGGTCAGAGGTTTTGGTTGGTGAGTCCTTTCTCTCTCAGCCTCATCTTACCAGCTTCACACGGGAGGAAGGAAAAGAACCACCTCCAGTGTGGATTTCAGTGTATTATTTGTCATTTTTATTGGTTAGAACCTAATGCTTTCAAACTTCAAGTGCGGTCCTATATGGGCTAGTGAGCCTGTGTCTCCTCAGCCCACAGCATCCTGAGTCAGCCAACTCAGATAGCTGCCACTGGTTGTAAAGACAGGCCTGGCCCAAGAGAAAGTGTGGATGAAACAATTCGTGAGTCTTTCTGGAAATACAATGGGGACGTCTGTCCTGCCCAGGATGAGCCAGGCGTTGTTGTCTGTGCTCAGCAGTGCACCAGGCCGGCTCTCCCTGACAGGGCCGGAGGGGGATGGCCGCAAATTCCAGCACTGGAGAGTTGCTTGACACTGTACTGGGGGCGTTGTCTGTTATTAGCTGAGTAGACATCATTTCATCTTCTGAAGAATGGGCTGTCTATAAAAAGTAGTTGCTGAGCGTGGGCCTCTAACAGAAAACGTAAAATCTGTGACCTCATATTAACTCTTTCTTTGAAAAGTAGACAATAATGATTAAAGACTGCCATGACCATCAGTTTTAGACTAAATGTTTTACGAATTTATCACAAATGAATGACTAGTTGGTTTTTGTTTATGAGCATTAATTAATCCATTTGACCTTTGCCTGAACTAATAGAATCTGAAACTTTCTTTAAAAAACTTTTATAAAACCTATACATTTAATTTTATCCTGTAAGCAAAGCAATTTCTTCTTATTTTCACTTTCCGAAAATTATGTGCTCTCTTAAGGGTTTGACATTCTATTGCAGCACATGTTAAAAAAGAGCGTGAGGTGAAGATCTACAAAATAAAAGTTCTGCACAGAGCCACATGACAGTATACTCTGAGAATTTATATAAAACAACTTCAGTAGGAGATATTTATTTTTTTACTGTTTCATCCATGCATAATTAAATATATTTGTATAAATGAAAATACCTTCATTTTCAACATTTTTGTAGGGAATAATTTATCTCAATAACATGTTTGACAGAATTTAGTATATAAGCACCATCAGTTTTACCATGATTAATTATATTTACTAGTATTTCTAAAATTGCTATAGATCTTTCAGAAGTTGGAAAACATTTGTATTAATTATAGCAATATCCCTGTCTCAGCCATTGTGGTACATAGAAATCACAGAAGTTATGGCTATTTGAAAATAATTAAAGAGAAGTACATTCTAGGGCAAAATAGCAAATGGTAACTATTCTATTACACACCTGTTACAGGTAAATAAAACTATTTTAATTCTGAAACACTTTATCTCCTTTCTGTCACACATTTTAACAGATGTACATTTTGTAAATGAAGCATATATTATTAAATATTTACTACACATTCTATTATACTGAAACAATACTAGTCCTCCCAAGAAGAAAATTGCAATAAAAATGGGAAGTTTTTCTGAAGACATCATGAAACAAAAAAAGATGAGAGGGCAAATTTGATTAAAGCCCTGTTCTCAGAGAGATGCCTGCAGCGTGTGGCGGGAGGCAGGTTGACATTAACTATAGTTCCCATGCCCCCATCCATTTACATACGAGATAGGGTTTCACTCCCGCTATAGCTAAGTGTGACTTGGATGTGGAAAATGTCTTAGGTGTGGATGCTTTATTTAAAGTCCAGTTTCAAAATCCCCTTTCCCGAGATACATTAGACAGTCATATGTAGATATTTCATGATTATTATTTAAAATCTGTGGACTTAATATGCAGTCATATAAATAAAAACCATATACTTTCGCATGCTTGAAACAGGATATGCGCACATGGACACGTATGGGTGCTTTATCTCAGTCTGTCAATTAGCTGCCATCCTTCAGATTTCCAGATGATAACTGAATAGGCTCGTGCTACAAGAGTAAGTTGAAAAAATCACCCTCTGTAAAGTCCTCTTCCAACAGGGATTTATGTGATTATTTTGATAGCTCTTATGTAGTCCCTGTTTCTGGACTTAACCTAATGGGTATTCTCTATAGAGAAGATTTTATTTTAAAAAGAAGAATACAGAATGTAGGCAGCAGTTTTTTATCTTATAGGAGGAAAGTGTCAGAGAATAATAAGAGGTATTTAGAATCCTACAAACTTGGATTTGCACCCCAGCCCTCTACTTTGCAGCAGTGTAAATTTAAATGAGTTACCTAACCTCTCTGAACTATTTTGCAGTGGTAATGATGCTAGTGTATACTCCATGGAGGAAGCAGTGAAGATTAAATGAGATAATGTGT
Organism: Lepilemur ruficaudatus; assembly: GCA_963574885.1. Lineage (NCBI taxonomy): Eukaryota > Metazoa > Chordata > Mammalia > Primates > Lepilemuridae > Lepilemur > Lepilemur ruficaudatus. Next base: position 43,598 of record CAUYRT010084817.1, read on the forward strand.
GTACCTGCTTTATGTTTGATAAATAATAGCTTAAGAGCCCAGAGTTAAACTTGGCCCAGGGCACAAAGGTTTTATGCGGCAGAGCCTGAGCTAAATCCAGTTGTGTCTAACTCTGAACTACCCTACTACTTTGGGCTCATTCGAGTAAAACTCAAATATGCATCTTTCTCGGTAAAACTCAAGTGTTCTTTGTAATCATTAGCTGAAAACACAGCACAGTTATCAGCTTGTTATAATTAGTCAGTGCTTTAAGTCTACAAATATTTGAAATTCTACCAGCACGTCTGAGTCGTCTATCTGAGCCATCATTGGAAAATAGCTAAATAAAAGCTTTTTCTATGTCCTCCTTTACAGAAGTGTTTTAAAAATCCTTTTGAATAGGTGTATTTTGTGTCATTTGTTGATTTGTGAGTTTATTTCTGATGACTCACACTAGTGAGCATGCTGTATCCCTTGTTTTGCTTTAGTGGATGAGGGAAATTTGTTAAGTTTCATACGAAGCGCTGAAGCGAGGGAATGTTAGCTGCACCCCTCCCTCCTCAGAGACAAACGCTGATGTCTGGGCGCTTCCGAGGTGAGAGCGGGGGCTCTGGGATAGCTGCCTTGTGCCCGCACCTTGTTCTGTGGCTTGCTGGCTGTGTGACCTTGGGCAAGCCACCTAGTTAGTGTCCCTCAGTTTCCCCCAAGGTATACCAACGTCATAATAATAGTACTCACCTCATAAAGTGTTATGAGAAAAAAACAAGTTAATACCTTTAAAGTGCTGGCCCCCAGGAAATATTAACTACGTTGATAATGTGTATTATATGCCAGTATCCAAGCCGTTGCCACCTCTCTAGTATCAATACTCACTGCGTGCGTGCCTCCAAGTCCCCAAGCTCCTGCGTCTGGTAATAAGGAACCATCTCTCCGTTAGAGGGGACGCCCCTCCTTTGTCCGTGGAGACCACCATTGCTTTGCACCCAAGGATGCACAGAGGATGTGTCTTTAATTATGAAGATTGCTAGGAACACAGCCGGCGGGAATGAGATGGCTCGCTGTCCCCTTACTTTAAGGCCATGTCTTATGAAGGTGCTACAGCTGAAAGCACAAAGTATTATAAAATTATTCTTCAACCATACTCACCTGCTAGTATTCCTTATGTAGAGCTGGATTATGGAAAAAATGCTTTCTGCAGAGAGGTAAACCAAAAGTCCCAGGCCGTGCTTGAGGAACATCCTCCAAGCTCCAAATACTTCTGAGTGGGCATGGCCTTGGTATTAAAAGCAAATACTTTGGGTGTTAAAACCTATCAGACCAAGAGCTAGCAAGTGGTCTGGCACGTGTCTGTATGGACTCCCCAAACCTCTCTTCAGCGCTGCTGTCTAACTACCACAATTCTAGAATGAGGCCTCCTGAACAGCTAGACCATACGCCCTTTGGCCCTATGGTCGGGCTCCTGTCCTGAACTTGCGCCACATTTCAGCAGACCTGAATTTCTCTCCAGCCATCTCAGGGTGTGTTTGTCCTACTGATTCCTAATTTTAGTGCATGGTAACTTTCCAACACAGCTCAATAAAACTTGTTCTTGCTGTGTATTTTACCTCTGAAACTCAAGCCCCAGAATTCATAGAAGGGTGCTAAGAAAGAGTTGCACAATTACTACTAAAATTGATCACTCTTGATAGTGGATGTCTCCAGGTGGTGTGTATTGGCACCACCCAAGCACTTCGTATTCTTCAGAGGTGTGTATCTCAGTCTGCATTGACATGACTCTCTAGTTTGTAGAGTGGGAAATACAGCATGAAAACTGAGCATATTTTTCTTGGGAGGACTGTTTACACCTGTATCTTGGTTAGTGAATCCAAACATTCAAGCTTAATAATATCATGTCTTCAACTCTTCCCAGTTTTGTTTTGTAATAATAAGTAAAACAGTAAAGAGTATAAGGAAAAAATATATACATTAAGAAAAAATAGGTCAATTTCTAACCTGACTTCTTTGGGCAAGATCCATGATCCCTCTTCTTCTAACATAAGCCTAAATTTATTTTTAACAGGGAAAGAGATTATATCTGGAATTTTTTATTTAGATTCATTTGTAGAAAATTACACAAAATTAATTTTTAAAAAAGATAAGGAAGTACTCAGTGTGTTAATTTGGAGAGAATTTTTTTTTGACAGAGCTCAGCATTACAAGATGTAATACTCTGTTGAATAATATATTTCCTTGAACAAGAAAGGCATGTTTTTGCTCAGGTCTCTCAGAGTGCTTTTTAAAGTGAATAAAGCTTCACTAGACCAACTGGAAGGAGTTTTTATCATCGTTATATTCATATCTACTGTTTCCTGACTGGCAGTGCTACTTAGAACTCAAGTGAAGCTATTTTGTGGCTCTTACTGCAAATAAAAATTGGCTCATTTATTAAATTCCGATGTATTTCTACTTCTTTCTAAAAGACAAAACAAAAAACTGGCAGGAATGTAGTGCAGGTCATCTTATCCCAGACTGGCCCATGTTCTCTCTCCCGCACACTCACAGGCGCAGGTACAGCTTTCCAATGTGCACTCTGCTTCTGCGATGACGTATAGCAGCACCTGCCTGGATTCCAGAATTCCAGCTGGGACACCTGGGATTTGGCACTTTCTTTACTCTTCCCTCATTATAGCACAGACGGGACACTCTCCCCCATGTTCACACTCTTGAAATGTTTGGGTACCATCTGCCTTTTCTGTTAGATTATGTTAAGGGCTGTGAGCCGATCCTTTCTAATAACACCCATTCTCACACCTAGCAGAGCGCTTGCCCACAGTAGACGTGCAGTATAAAAAGGCACTTTAATGCAGTGTCTTCTGTGTAACACTGGACTTTGAATAGCTTTGGCTTTTTTTTTTTTTTTAATTTTCAGGGACGTAAGTTTTTGTAATACCGTGAGATATTTATTTTTCTGTGCTGTAGATATTCTGGTGGAAAGATTCCCTGTTTGAAATAGTATGATTTTTTTAAAGTTCGAATAATAATTCTTTGGATTTTTAATTTACTATATTAAAATAGTTGAAATAAATAGGAGTATATTTAAATTCAGATACATCTTAATTAAAAGAAAGGCTCATCACTGTCATTTATTTAAACTATCATTTGTTTTTAGGTCACCTTTGAAATATTTTTTATAAATTGTGTACTCCATTGCATTTTTTTTACAAGCAACATCAATTTAGGTTAAAAATTCTTATATTCAAAAAATGAATAATCCACCTCAGGATGAATTTTTTTTATAGTATGGGCATTAATCCTCAATAAGTTAGAATATCCAGTTTTTCAAGTGATCTGGTCAGTGGGTTTGCGGTGGAAATGGCCAGACCCCATCTCAGTGGCTGTGCTGGAGCTCTGAGTGATTCAGCCAGGACTCCACTCCCAGGCAGCCCTTCTGCTGTTCACTAGTTCTAGCAATGCACTGTTGTATGGTATCTTTCCTTCTAGTGTGTTTGATAAGAACTTGTGATAACATTGGTTCATTGACCCTATGTTAGAACACAAACATTAATAGGAACAAATTCCAGGAAAGGCCTGTCATGGAAATGCTTAATGTAAATATGTAGTTATTGAGAGCTCTCAAAATCCCTCAGTCCTGTACCTGGCTTATCTAAAAACACGAGTTGTGGATTTGGAGTCAGCAGTCTGTAGCTGAAGGAATTGGCCAGTCTTTAAAGAGAATTGGTCGGCTGTCACTGCCTGAATTCTTAGGTATGGTCCTGATCTTTACTCAAAGGGAAGGGAGGAAAAATCTCAGAAATGTATTAAGATCTTTAAAATGAAGAGCTGACATACCTTTAATTGGAAATCTTAACTCAGTAGCTATCCTGCCGTAGTGGTGCTACCCTCTTAGAGGACACTTGGAAATGCCCGAGGCTGTCTTTGCTGAGAATTGCTTAATTGAAATTGCCCCGTTGATTGCATAGTTTTGTAGTCAAAGTAGTCAAGATTTTTGTTTTATAATTTGTCAAGTTAAGATTGACTCAGAGTTCTGGTCCTAAAGGTCACAGAAGGTATAGCTTAATAGTCACAATCATAACTGCCTACAGGGACCGGTAGAGGTGACCCAGGTGAGAACAGGTGAGTCTCTGATGAGAGCTTCAGTCAGGTATATTACAGCATCGTAGATCTTCCTCTCACCCTGGGGAAAGGAAGAAATCTGGATTTCTTTTATTAAACCTTCTAATTTTTCTTGTTGACAACTAATCGGTTTTTTAAGGCTGTGTTGGCCAAATAAAGTAGGTGTCTGGTCACAGTTTGTGATTCTTAGTTCTATTTTAAGAAATATCAAACAGGGCCGGGCGCGGTGGCTCACGCCTGTAATCCTAGCACTCTGGGATGCCGAGGTGGGAGGATCGCTCAAGGTCAGGAGTTCAAAACCAGCCTGAGCAAGAGCGAGACCC
>CAUYRT010084818.1:0-35001 GCA_963574885.1 Lepilemur ruficaudatus
AGATGGTCTTATAACTTGCTTTTTGACCAATAGAATACTGTGGAAATGATTCTGAATGACATCTAAGGTGAGGTCATAAGAACCTTTGCAGATTTTTCCTGAGCCTATTGGAATACCGCCTGCCCCCCCACCCCACCTCCAGAGTTTCTCTCTTTCTACCAGGCTGGAGTACAGTAGCTCTTTCATAGCTCACTGCAACCTTAAGCTCCTGGGCTCAAGTGATCCTACTGGTGCAGCCTCCTGAGTAGCTGGGACTACAGGCATGCACTACCACGCCTGGCTAAATTTTATTTTCTGTAGTCGGGGTCTCACTAATTATGGGTTTTAAAATTATAATCCTGGTACATGTTATACAAATGAAAATGTTATATAAGAAAAAGTGCCCCGCCCCTTTTATGCTCTTATATCTATGAAGTCCCCAGCTTCTCTGATGTTGAGGTAATGTGAGGTTCAAGAGCTATTAATGCAAGTAGTTGGAGAGAACCTGTAAGTGGGGTAGAACAAGAGAGAAAGCAGGTGCATTTGCTTGAGGTCACAGGTAACAGGGGAAAAAGTCCGCAGTTGATGAATTTTAAGGAGCCAACATTTGAGGTGGAGACTGTACATTATACTCAACAAACTCAGCACTTTCTGTTGTTGGTTTTTAAGCGTGGACATTGGAATCAGACAGTCTTGGGTTTGGGTCTGTTTCTACAACTTTTTAGCCGTGGGTATAAAGACATGTATTTAACGTCTTTAAGCTTCAGTTTCCTTTTCTGTTCAACAGGAAAAACAATATCTCTCTCTTAGGGGTGTGAGAATTAATACATCTATGTCACTTGGCAGAGAGTCTGGAATATAATTAAGCATTCAGTAAATAATGGTGATGTTATAATTCTGTTTTAAAAACACATCTGGTTGGTAAGCATTAACTTGATTCCTCTTTTAACTTGTCCTGTGGTATTTGATGTATCATTGAATCCATGGAATCCAAAAGGGCCATGTATACCATCAAGTTCGGGCCCTGCAATCTGGTTCTAAATTATCTTTTGTGCTCTTCCCCATCCAGTGGCTTTACAAACAAGTCGTGGAGTTTGAGCCCGAGCCTGTCTTGTAACCACCACGGTGAGACTCCTCTCCCAAACCTCCTTTTTCCTTTCCCAGCAAACTCTAATGGTGTTTTGGCTTATGTGATGAATGATTGCAGCTCTGCTTTTCTCTCTCCGTTGTTAGGGCAGGGGGACCAGGGGTCAGAGTGAGGGAGGACCCAGAGCAGGGGTGGAGCCAAGTCTAACCTACCTTTCCTTTGGCCCCACGAGGAATCCACACGTAAACAACTGCCAGTGGGTAGAGTCAATTGCATTTGATCACAGTCTGCAAAGCAGTCCGGGTGACCGAGGCTCGCGCCCAGCTTATCCAAGCGCATGCACCTGTGCACACGCAGGCAATCCCCCTGCGCGCGTGGACGGAGAGGCACGTGTACGCCCACGCCGTCGCTCCACGCACACGCACTGCTCTCCAGGAGCCAAGTGCTCAGCACATTTTGCCTCACACCGCCAATTGAGGGAGGCCATTCAGGCACAGGGGAAAGGGAAGATACTGAGGCAAAAAGAGAAATGAAACTAAAGGGTGCCACCCTGTCAGCGTTAACTGGGGTATAAGAAATGGGCTTTGGACAGACAGACAGACTCCTGGGGCCGGTCAACCGTGAACATGTCCAAAGGACTTCTCGTTCTCTGGCTCCTGATTGAGCTTGGGCGGCTCTATCTGAGTAAGTGTTCCGGGGCTGTCCGTGGAGGCGTCCCTGGTGGCTTGTGGTGATGGGATGGGTTTCCATGCACTGCTTGGGGCCTCCGTGAAGCAGAAGCCCACTCTGTTCCTGCGTCTCTCCCTCCTGCGCCCTCCCAAGCTTTCTTCTGCGGAAGGTCTCTCTCCTGCCTCGTCACACAGAGGTTTATCCGGAGACTGGGTTGAGGGTTTTAGGGTCGGGTAATGTGTGCTTACATTGGATATGGTAATTTAAGAACAGACCCAGACATAAGGGGTCACATAAAATGGGGAAAAGAAATTTCCTACGTAGGAGTTATTTGCATAGTCAAAGTCAGGAGAATTTTTTCTAGCACGAGGTGTTATTATTATTATTCTCCTTAGTTTTAGGGATGTTTGTTTTCCATTTGTTATGCTGGGGTGAGGCTTTATGGTGAGGTTTCTTTTCTGCACATTGTTGCCAGGTTTTGGACAATGCTCACATGCACACTCGGTTTGGGCCAGTGAAGACCTTTGCATCCTGCTGGTGCACGGCCAAGTCTTGCGACCCGAGCTGCAGCTGCGTCTCAGGCGCTAACTCTTGACATTGGGAATGGGTCTAGATTCCTCTGCCTCTTCCAGGTTTGAAACGACAGACTTGGATGAGACCACTGTTAACAATCTATGATTCCAGGACTAGATGATATCTAATGGCCCTTGGCTAGTTTTGTAAGTCCATGCTTTTTAATTGATACATAATAATTGTACATACTTAGGGGCTGCCTGTGATATTTTGAAACATGCAAACAATGTAGTGATCAAATCACAGTCACTGGGATAGCCATCATCTCAAACATTTAGCACTTCTTTGTGTTGAGAACATTCCAAATCTTCTCTTCCAGCTTTTTTGAAATACATAATAAGTTATTAATAACTATAGGCACCCCACTGTGCTATCAAGTGCTAAAATTTATTCCTTTTATCTAACTGTATTTTTTTTTTTGGTTTTGGTTTTTTTGTTTGTTTTTTGATATCTAACTGTATTTTTGTACTGGTTAACCAAATTCTCTTCATCCTTCCTTCCCTGTCGCCTTGCCAGCCTCTGGTAACCACCGTTCTATTCCCCACCTCCACTGGTTAGCTCCCACGGATGAGTGACAGCATGTGATATTTGTCTTTCTGTGTCTGGCTTATTCCACTTGACCTAATCACCTCCGGTTCCATCCATGTTGCTGCAAATGACAGGATTTTATTCTTTTTTATGGCTGAGCCATATTCTGTTGTATATATACTTTTTATTTATCCCTTCATCTGATGATGGACACTTAGGTTGATTCTGTCTCTTGGCTATTGAGAGCAGTGCTGTGATAAACATGGGAGTGCAGATATCCCTTCTGTATACTGATTTCCTTTCTTTTGGATACATACCCAGGAGTGGGATTGCTGGATCATATGGTAGTTCCATTTTTAGTCTTTTGAGGAATGATCCTGTTTTCCATAGCGGCTGTACTATATACATTCCCACTCATAGTGCATGAGAGTTCCCCTTTCTCTGCATCCTTGCCAGCATTTGTTATTTTTTTGTCTATTTGATAATAGCTATTTTAACTGGGGTGAGCTGGTATCTCATTGTGGTTTTGATTTGCATTTCCTTGGTTATGAGTGATGTTAAGCATTTTTTTTTCATATGCCTTTTGGCCATTTGTATGTGCATGAATCTTTCAAACATGCTACATGAGAAAACACCTGCATTCCAAGGGAAAAAAACGTGTTCCCTCTCCCTCTTAAACCTGTATCATACTATTCTTTCTGTCTTTCTTTCCCCTATAATTTCATGCACCCTCAGGTTCCTACTTAAATTAGGCTTTTCCTGACCAAGCCATAGCTTCGGGACTGGTTTACGTGTTTCTGCTATGAGCTCTCATCTTCCCTGGAGTTGCTGCATCAGAGAACTTGTCATTCTATAGTAATTGCTCACTTAACTGCTTCTTTCCCCAGATACTCTGTAGGCTCCATGAGGGCAGATCAGGTATGCTTTGTTTCTTATATTCCTGCACCTACTTCCATGCTTGGTGCCTAATAGACATGCAAGAAATAATTTATGGAACGAAAACAGTCCCTGTCACTTTCACACTTTCATTTTGGGTTTAATGTGAGCAACTTTTTTGTTCATTTGTTTTTTTGGATGTAAGATCTAGTCTGCTTTTTCATCAGTTTTTTTTTTTTTTTTACTGGTGTTTATCTTATCCTGGAAACCTGAGGTTTGGAGGGTTTTGTTAGGTTGAAAGCTGCTGGGGTGTTTGTCCACATGTCCTGCCCCTGGCAGGACACTGAGTGGGCTTTTCTAACCCTGCTTATAGGAGGCAGCACTTGATGAGCTGTTGTTGGTTTTTGTTTTTATTTTAACCTCTGCAATTATTAGTTTATTAGTATCATGCAGGACTCAAATGTTCAGTATTCCTCCTGAAATTAAATAAGCAAATGCAAATGCAAAGAATACAAGTCAAAAATTACTGTAGGGTGGCCGGGCGCGGTGGCTCATGCCTGTAGTCCTAGCATTCTGGGAGGCCGAGGCGGGAGGATCGCTCAAGGTCAGGTGTTCTAAACCAGCCTGAGCAAGAGCGAGACCCCTTCTCTACTAAAAATAGAAAGAAATTAACTAACCAACTAAAAATACATAGAAAAAATTAGCCAGGCATGGTGGCACATGCCTGTAGTCCCAGCTACTCAAGAGGCTGAGGCAGGAAAATTGCTTGAGCCCAGGAGTTTGAGGTTGCTGTGAGCTAGGCTGATGCCACGGCACACTAGCCTGGGCAACAAAGTGAGACTCTTGTCTCAAAAAAAATCAACCAAACAAACAAACAAACAAAAAAATTACTGTAGGGTGACAAAGCAGCAGTCCATCACAAAAGCATATAGAATTACAAGAATGCTATTTTCAAATAGTGGCACTTTCAAAGAATGATAACCTCAAACCCCACAAAATTGCCAAGTTATTCCCTAAACTGCTAAGCAGGTAAACGTGATCCTAATGAATGAGTTTGGGTTTTGCAAAGAAAAATTAAATTCAAATAAGTTGAATAATTTGTATTGAGATGCAAAGTTTAAGTGTCTTCCTTCCTCATATCTATCTGATATCTTTTTTTCTTTTTAAAATTTTAGCCACCTGTCTTTAGCCAGACCTATTTGATTTCTGGAGAGGCAAACCACAATACAGGAAAATATACCCTATTTTAAATGCGATACCATCCTAAAGCCTGGCCAATTAATTGAAAAACACTCTTCATGGAGAATCTCAAGTTTCCTGAGTAGTCCATAGTTAAATAAATGGAAAAAGACATGTACAGCCAGCACTTTACTGGTCTTCACTGGGCCTAACATCAACAAAAAATGTAATAAGACAGTCTTTTGTCTTTGAGCTCACACTTTGGCAGATAGAGTCTCAGGTCTTCTATAATGTGAGAACTGTAGAATATTACATGGTAGTTACATTAATGGGAGTCAAAGAATAGAGTCCTCATGTAAAGATCAGAACTTACTTTTCTATTAGTCCTTCAAGAACAGATGTTCAAAATGTTTGGTTCTAATAATCCCATGCTGTGGGTAGATTGGTTATTCTTCACTCTGTAAACATAAGTGGGCTATGTGAAATTTGTTATCAACTGATCAAGGTTTTAGAGTTTTAGTTATGGATAAAAACTACCTCAATTTAACTTTTATTGCCCCCATTATGATATGCAGGGTGTGTAGACAAATCTTTTTATCAGCTAACCATATGGAAAGATAAACACTGTAATAATTCATGTGGTCCAAAATGGGCAAAAGCAAGAAGACTAGCTTCCCCTCAAGTTGAAAATTTCAGCCCTTTGGAAAGGACAACAATACTAATTTTAAAAATTGTATTTACTTAGAAGCATTCGGCATGTCAACAAAACAGCTGCGACTTTTTTTTTTTTTTTGCAATTACAGAGTGGTATTCAGTTTATTCAGTTAACAGAACAACAATTGTTTCGCATGAGCTGCATCAGAGCAAACTGAAGATAAAACAAACTACCATCCCCGTATATAACTAGTTTTGCTGTGCACCAAGAAGAACCTGCTTTGAATTTCCATCCCCCATACTGTACCAGGCAAGGTTAGTGGCTACTGAAAATACCCCCAGGACAGGGCTAGCTAAAGCATATTCGGTGGTGTGTTAAATACACACAAAAAAAGGCACTGGTTAAAACCAAATTTACACAGCCTTACATTTCAATTTTTTTCTTTAAAAGGAGTTGTGTGTAGAGAGGTTAAATGCTTTATAGACAAGAAAAAAACTGCTAGAACCAACTTATCATCGTCATCTACTTCTTCATCTTCCTTCTTCTTTTTTTTTTTTTTTTTTTTACTTTTTCCAGCCCTGGTGACTCCCTTCCTTAGGGCATCAGGCTTTCCTTTAGCTTGGTTTGCAGCAATTTCCTTTTCATATTTTTCCTTCAGCTTCGCAGCCTCCTTTTCACAAGGCTGCTTGTCATCTGCAGCCGTGTTAGTCCACATCGGTTTCTTTGCAACATCAAGATTTACACTAAAGAAACATGTAGACTTCAAGGCCAGGTGTGGTGGCGCTGTGGTTAGTCCCAGTTATTTGGGAGGCTGAGGCAGGAGGATCACTTGAGCCCAGGAGCTGGAGGTTGCTGTGAGCTATGATGATGCCACTGCACTCTGGATCCAGCAACAGAGTGAGATTCCGTCTCAAAAACAAACAAACAAAAAACATATAAACTTTGACTCTCTTCAACTTCCTGGAAGCATCTATTTGCACAAGAACTGTGTAGCATATTAGAGAGATTTCAGTACCCTATATCCTAGTTTTCTCACTTTTCCTCGCAGCACCAGCCGCGTCTGAGATTGTTGTGACAGCGTATTTGGGTGAGCCGGTGACTTTGCCCTGTTTGTACTCGTCCTGGTCTCAGGACAGTAACAGCATGTGCTGGGGCAAAGGCCAGTGTCCCAACTCCAGATGCAGCGAGGAGCTCCTCAACACTGACGGGAAGAAAGTAACCTTCAGGAAGTCAGCAAAATATGGACTTCAGGGGAGTATCCGGAGAGGCGATGTCTCCTTGACCATCTCAAACCCCAGTGAAGGTGACAGCGGTGTGTACTGCTGCCGCATTGAGGTGCCTGGCTGGTTCAACGATGTAAAGAGGAACATTCGCCTGCAGCTGGAGAGAGGTGAGCACGTGAAGAGGCCGGAGTCTGTGGAAGGAGAGAGTCAGCGGTTAATGGGTAATAGGTTCGGTGGGTGGTGATGAAGAGATTGTAGTTGCTTGAGCAGTGAGTGGGAAGATTGAATTTGAAATGAGGAGCCATGCTATGGGGTAGGCAGGTAAACTCAAATGCCCATGGGGGCCAAGAAAGCCACAGCAGTGAGTGAGTGGAAGGAACCATTGAATTATAAAGCCAATCTGAAAGGGGCACCTGCTACTTATTTAGAGGATTGTTGGCCTGCAAAACTTTGGGCCCAGTGTTTTCAGTTCTCTCAATTTTTATGTGACCCAAGTTTGAAAGGACAGCATTGCTAGTAAACCATCCGACATTAAAAAAAGAAAAAAAAATCACAGCACACAATGCCCCTTTGTTTGCTTAACCACCTGTGGCTTACCTTGTTTTCTTTGCGAGTTTGTTTTACAGAACTTGAAAAGAACTGAGCAGACAGAAAAGGGCGCGTAGCCCTCCCCTTCTGCCAGACCACATTCAGATAAAGCCAGCCTAGCAGGGAAGAGAAAGAAACCAACTGCCACCCAGTTACCATTTTGCAACAATAACTACTCTACCCTTTATAACTGCAATAAGAATCCCAAGCCACTCCTCCTCGGGGCCAGCATTCCTTCTTTCTTTCATGTTGTGCCCTCTCCTCCCCTGGAAAGTAAAATAAACTTCTTGCTTCAAAACTTATCCTAGTCTTTGAGTAGAGAATTCTTTCTCAGCCTGTCGTATGACCCCTCCCCCCCCGCACCCCCTTCCTTAAAACAATGTTGACTTTTGCATGTTGGCAGATTTGAAAATAATAAAAAAAAATGTTGAGTAAACTAAATAAAACATGTCCATGGATCTGCTTCAGCCCATAAGCCGATAGTTTGCTACTTCTGGCAGAGGGGAAAGGGCATGGTATTTGGAGACAGTCATAGTAGTTTCCAGGTGCTCTTTTCTTCTGTTACTATCAGTTGTTTTTGATGAAATTTGGACTGTGGTGGGAATCCTCAAGATTCGAGCTGCATAGAGTGAGCTGCATTGAGCCTCTGGTTGAATAACGCTAACAATATCAACTTCAGTGTTTGTCTGGAATGGAGCTTCTCAAAGTGAGCTCTGTATTCGACCTACATCCAGGTCACCTGGAGGATTTCGGGCTCTATTCCTAACTAGAACAGCACCTGAGAAGGCAGGGTCTAGGTAGTGATATTCTTAAATTTCTCAGGTGACTATAATGCACTTTACTTGAGAACAACTGATGTAGATGCATCTAATGAGAGAACTTGCACACAGACTAGTGTATTAATTTTTTTTTTTATTAAAGCAACTTTGTGAGATAGAAGGTATTGTTACAATTTTGCAGAAGAGGGAAATGAGGTTTATGGAAGTTAAATGACTCCAACCCAAGTCTTCTTTTATCAAGTCTGGTATGACCAGCTATTCTTTTATAAAATAATTGTTGACCTCAGCACTCTACAGGGTCATTTCCAAGTCCATCTGGAACCAATGGTGTTTTTCTGGTCCCATTAGAGTCAATGGAAATTTGGCGTATTCCAGAGAGGGTGATATTTGTAGAACAGGCTGTGGCTGATGAACCCAAATTCAGATGTTCAGAGAGTGAGTGGTGTTGGGGTGAACCAATCTGGAATACCTGAAAGATACTACATTCTTACCCTAGATTTTATACTTTGGGTTCACTTTTCATGTAGTCATTCATTTACACATTTATGCCGTGTTTTTGGAGCACCTACTATGTGCCAGTCACTGTGCTAGGCATTGGATTTGTGGCAGAGAACAAAAGAAATACCAGATTTCCCCCTCAGGGCACTTAAAGTACAGTGGGGGAAACAGACATTAAACAATAATAATAAAATAAATGTGTAGTTATGGAATGCAATAAAGGCTGTGAGGGTACAGGATGAGAGCACATAGCAGAAATATCCAATTGTTATTGCCGAATCTGGGTGGCCTCCTTGCAGACGTGACCTTTGAGCCGAGACAGGAAAGTTAAGTAGGAGTCAGCCTGGTGAACCATGAGAACAGGCAGCAGCAAGTGCTCACGTTCCTACAGCTGGAAGGTCCCCGATGTGTTCCAAGATGTGTTCTAAGGGCTGCAGAAAGATCCGTTGGCTGGGAAAAGTGAGGAGAGGGAAGTGGAGACATGAAAATGGGAAGGAAGGCAGGGCCAGGTCAGACGGAGGCCTGTGGGCCAAGGTGTGGAACTGGGTTCTTTATCTCAAGGTCAGGGAGATCCCAGTACAAGTTTTAAGCAGGGGATGGGCATAGATTTGTCATTTTAAATGATCAGAGGTGGGGGCAGGAAATGCAACTTCACTGGGCATTGCAGTGGCCCAGGCCAGTGGACCGGGTGAGGACAACAGACCCGGAGAGGAACGGGTGGTCCCGGGTACACTCCTGTTGTTTCCCTTTTCCTCCATCTCTGCTCGGTGCCAGGCATTTCTTTTGTTGGTTACAGCCACAACAACCACGCGTAGAGCAACAACAACGCTTCCAACGACAACCACGCGCCCGACCACCACCTCGCAGGGGACGACAACCACGGCTGTGCTTTCAACGACAGTCGCGACCACGCCTGACCTCACAACCACAGCGCCATTTCAGACAAGCACCGCCGCCGCCCTCACGACGGCAGCCGGCACCTGCCCCCTGGCCACCCTGAGCTCCCTTCCGGAGGTGGCCACAGAAGGGCCCTTCCTTACCGCAGGTACACGGGGCAGTTGGCCATGCTTTCCCTTCCGGTCGGACGTCTCTTGAATTTCTTAGAACGAGGTTCTCTGGCTGAATGGGGCAGCCCAGCCACTTGCATGCGTGTGTGTGTGCGTGTGTGTGTGTGTGTGTGTGTGTTAGTGTGCCTGTTATACTGTCAGAAAAAACACCAAAGACTGGGTTGCTTAAACAACAGAAATTTATCTCCTCACAGTTCTGGGTGCTAGAAGCCCAAGGTCAAGGTGTCAGCAGAGCTGATTTCTTCTAAGACCTCTTTTTTTTGGCTTGTGGTTGGCAGTCTTCTCCCTGTGTCTGCCCTCTGTCTATCCCCTGTGCCCTAATCTCCTATAAGGATGCCAGCCATATTGGATTAGAGTCTATCAGTATGACCTCATAGGAATTTTGGGGGTGGGGAGACACAATTTAGCCCACAATTGTGTGTGTGTGTGCGTGAGGATGTGGTTTCACTAAACTATTCCTCGTCTTTTGTTACAGTTTCTCTTTTGTTTCTATTTTTTTTTCATTGTGTTTTCAAAAAGTCAGCACTAAGGGTTCTGCAGTTGAGTGACCAGGAGTCTTGCAGGAGAGGCTGAGGGAAGAACCAGGAAAGGCCACTCCGGGTCAGCCTCCAGTTTCATTCTTTAGGGGCAGTAGAGATCCGCTGAGGAAATATTTCTAGATGCCTTAGCACATCCCTTGGTAATAAACTAGTTCTTTCCTTGCTTGTTTCTTTCTTCCCCCCCCCACCCCCCGCAATCCTCCTGACCCTCCATCTGGTGGCTGTCACTGAGTGACCAGCTCCACTGCTCAGGGCCTGTCAGGGTCCCAGTGTTCAACCTCTGATTCTGAGGCAAAAATCCCAGACGCAATCATGAGATCGCTTGAAGGCCTGCTTAGACATTCGGCTGCACCCATGAGGCCTGGATAATTCAAATAGCTTCACAAAATTGACTTGGCTAACTCTATTATCCTCCGAGTAGTCACCTAAAATCCACGAACCCTAAACCAAGCAATTTTTGTATGTATTTTTTATTTCTTTGGGCTTTAAAATAACTATCTTAAAACACAACATTTGTACTTTCTATTCCTTGATTCTAAAAATTACTTGCAATCCTTGAAGAAAAACCGAAATATAGAGAGAAGCACAAAGACAATTATACACATAGCCCTGAGTGCCTTTTATCAAACTTTTTTCTCTTCCAGAATCAGAAACCATCTTTCTCACCAGTGACTCTCGGGGAAGCACTGAGTCTCCTGCAGACGCCACCCTGCCCACGTCCAAAGGTTGTAGACCGAGGAGAAGGAAACCTTGAATAAAATGTTGTTGAATCACATGGCTAGAGATGACCTTTGGGCCTTTGAGGCCGTGAAACCCACCTGGGGCGAATTGACCTTGGGGTAGCATCTGTGGTTTGTTTATTCCTGTGTCTCTCTGAGAGAGAGAGAGAGAGAGAGAGAGAGAGACAGACAGACAGAAAGAGAGAAAGGAAAAGAGAGGCGAGAGCGAGCCCTCCTTGATTCATGCAATTCTCCACGGCAGCACACGGAACATGCCTCCAGCATATCCCTACCCAGGGGCAGAGAGTACCCTAACATAAGACGTGACTCGCATCCTTTGGGGAGCTAGAGAGGACTGCTGGGGCTTGATCCCAGTTCTCCTACGTTTTGCTGGAGGTCTCTGGCTGCAGTTTATTCCTAGTTTTTGGTGGAGTTGTATTAACTGCCTGCACGTAAAGGACTTACACGAGTGCCTGATTAGTGAGCCCTCAAATGGTAGCTGTCACCTTAACAGAGCTTCCGCTCTAGCAAAGGAAAGCAGACATCTACAGGGCAAGTCAGTCAGTGTTTGGGATAGTGCAACACCAGGGGGCAGTGTGGCGGAGTGATTTATGTGAGCACTGTAGCTTCACACTGCCTGAGGACAAATCCTCCCTCTTACCTGCTGTGTGACTTCAGGAGAGCTACTTAATCTCTCTGGGCTTTAGTTTCCTCATTGGTAAAATGGGAATAACATCTATCCTGTGACTCTTTCCGAAGATTAAATGAGAGAATGCACATAAATCACTTAGGACAGTGTCTGGCATTTGAGAAATGCTCGGTAAACATTAGCTCTTCTATTTTTTTTTTTTAAGAATTACATTTTTATTTATTTATTTATTTTTAGTAGAGCCGGGGTCTCGCTCTTGCTCAGGCTGGTCTCAAATTCCTGAGCACAAATGATCTGCCTGCCTCGGCCTCCCAGAGTGCTAGGATTACAGGAGTGAGCCACCGTGCCCGGCCTAGCTCTTCTATTTTTATGATGGAAGTTGGTATAAGGGACAGTAAGTCACCAAAAGCAGGAAGACAGGCATTTTACCTAAGTCTGTTTTCTCTTTTCCTTTGTTTTTCCAAAGAGCCCTCAGCTTCAACGCCCCAGGACGCCCAGGTGTGGAAAATAACTACTCCTCAGCGTAGAGGTAAGGAGGCTGTGTTCTGACGAGTGGTTTATCTTTGGCCGTGGTGTCTCCTGCCTGCTTGTCTTGGAATTCAGCTGTTTTGGTTCCTGCGTGGCCACATCCCACATCGTCCTGCATGCTGGGACGAAAGCAAAACACACTACATGCGTCCGTGATGGCTCCTGCCCTCTTCTGCTCATCACTGAAGGCCTTTGTTGAGTTCTCCCTTTCTCCTTAGCAGCTTCTGACTTGAAGCCAGGAATGGTAGTAGAAAGATCACCTACTCATTTTTCAAACTACTATTTATTTATTTTAGATTACCCAAACGTTACACTGATGCACTTTTTTAGGGGTACATAAAAACAGATAGAAAGACAATTCTCTTTGACTCCCTGTCCTCAATCCCAGCTCCCTCTGCTTAGATAATAGCTGTTATTATTAGTTGAAGATAATCATTCTAGATCTTTTTTTCCATCCCTCGTGTCTGTATAGATATAGAAATCAATAGTTTTGTTTATAGAAATAGTTTTGTATTTTTTTAAAAAAAATGTTCTCATGTAGTATGAAGCCTTCTGCATTTTTTAAATTCACTTAAATTCACTTAATATTATATATTGGACCACTTTCTTTTTCAGCCCATGTAGATCTCTGTTGTTATGTTAAACTGCTGTATAGTATTTCATTCTATGGGAACTCCTAGCATCTCTTGTCTATTGAGGGGCATTTAAGTTGTTACCATGTTTGATTATTGTAAACAGTGCTACAGGGAACATCCTTCTACATGAATGCCTCCCTGAGCATTTATGCAAGTGTTTCTCCAGTTAGGGTGGTGACCAAGAAGTAGAAATGCTAGGTTAAAAAATGTGCATTTGTAAATTTAATAACTTTTGGGAAAATGTCCTCCAAAAAGGCTGTGCCAATTTATTTTTACAACCACAGAAAAATAATCTGTTTAATTTATTTCACTCTCCTGGGAAGAAAATGTCACCTTGTTCTTTTCCTGTTCTGATTCACAGAGGGTTTGAGTGCCTTTCTATATGTCTAGTAGCCAGGACACACTGTCCTTTAATGCTGTGACGGAGGCAGGGTAACATCACTCACAAAGGCTCAGAAGATAGAATTGGGGGGAACAGACAAGAGGGAGGGGCGAGGGATAGGTTTTGAAGTCAGACTGTTACTGAGGATGAAATGCAAGGTGATCTGATGTTAAAAAGCTTGAGCATGCACTAACTCAGACAGTAGAAAAGAGAAATTCTGGAGTAGGAGTTGATAACATAAGGGAAACTGGGTGCCAAAGACCCCAACCCTCTTTTTTCCTTGGGATGGGGTAAGGGTGGGGAACTGTTTTTTCTGGCAGAAGAGAAGGCAGTGATCAGAAAGGTGATGGAGGGTGGGAAGAGCATTCTAAAACAATTATCCTTTATTCCATTTAAATCTTGGATTGTCTTACATTGAATTACAGGGAACAAGAGGTCGTCTTATGTTTTTCTCTCTTCTACAATATCCCTGATAATTTTCATTTCTCTGGTCTTTGACCCAATCCCAGAAGGGAGAACAATATCCATAGGCCACACCGCTGGAGAGGAGCTTGGTATAAGAGGGCCAGTCGGTCTCCATGTAACATTTAGTCATTAGGAAAGAAACCATGGTTTACTGAGCACGTACTATGTTCTGGGTCAGTGTCAAGCTCTTTTTATGGGTCACTTCATTTACTCCCTTTTCAGCAGATGCTCATATTCCTATCTTACCTAAATTTCCCAAGGCCACACAGCTCTCAGTGGCAGCTCCAGCAAATCTAGCTCCAGCTCCACACTCTTAGATTTCCTTTTGTTTTATCTGGCCTTTCAGTCTGAAATGAAAAATCATGCTCTTTTCCTTTACCAGCTTTTCTTATGATTATTTTTTTGTAAGTAAACATTCACAGTAATAGTTGCAGTTACCAGCTACTAAGGACTTAACTATGTGTTAGGTACTGTACTCAAGGTTTTTTATATTCATTTTCTTATTTAAGTCTCACAGCAAATCCAGGCAGATCTAGAATATCCTGATTTTGTAGGCAAAGACATGGAAGACCAGAAAGTTTATTAAAGAAACTAACATCTGTTGAGGTCTTTGTTTTAACGCTATGCATTTTGATTTTTTGTGAATTCCCACACAGTAGGTAACTATTATCAGCTTTATTTTAGAGCCCATGAGGATTAATATCCTGTTCAGTCAATGGTGAGCTTGGATTTAACCCACATCTTTCCCACTCTAACCCCCTGCCTTGCTGCTTCCTCCTGAGCTCCCCTCTGGAGCCTCTTGCAGGATAAGACTACTTCATTCACACGAAAATGCTTTCAACCCACTTCAGAGGGCCTGCAGCCTCCACCGGTATTTCTTTCTCTGGCTAACAATCCCCGATTCCCTTCTCATTTTTTTCTTCATGTAATTTTTGGATGGCAAGCCTTCCACAGTTAGGGCCTGGTTTAAATCCTTAAAGAGGGTCTTGTCAAATACTATTCCTTAAAATAAGCATTACCCAGGGTAGCAATTCCTTGCCTCCACTTTTTTTTTTTTTCTTCCTAAAATTTTATTGGGGGAAAACTACAAAGCATTTACAGTACAATGTTTACAGTCACAATTTGTAGTGAGCTGATTTCCCAGAATATATTCCCACTCAAGTTGACTTATCTTGTTACATTCAAAAACCTACTCTGTCAAAGTAGTCCAGAGAGTACATACATAGTGCTCCAACTGTATCTATTTGACGGCTACCTAGAATGGAGCTCAGAGATGTGGAGCAACTGTCCATGATCACACAGCTGAACAGCAGGAGAGCTGAGAGTCACACCCAGGTTTCCGAGATTCTGAACTGTGTCCATGAACAGCTGGATGGAGGTATCTAGAGATGAGCTTGTTGGCAGGGGAGCATGAACCCCCTGAAATTATATGCATAATTGTGTGTGCATGTGTGTATGTACATTTTTCTGGGGCGAAGTCCAGGACTTTCATTAGCTTCTCCAAAAATTATACAACACCCCAAAATGGTTAGGAACCATAAATTCAATGACAGACAAAAACAATAAAAACTTGCATAGAAAATATTGCATAGGTTTCCCCCCGCACCCCTCAGAAGTCTGTTACGAGAATGCAAACATTTCTCCAGGTACCTAGGAACTCTAGTCATACTTTCTAGCCCCTAGGATTAATTTTTTTTCTTGGTAGCAGCAAAGTGTAAAATGGTCCCAAATTGCTCCCTAAAGACCCCATCTCGGTTGGGTAGGGATCCGAAGCCAGGGTGTAGAAAACCATATGACCGTGCCATTTCCTGAACACAATCAGGCGACGTGGGATTAAGTTCCCTGCAGATTCTATCTCAGGCTTACTTAGACTGCCCAATAACATCCCCAATCGGGATCCTTCCTCCTTGCCCTTTCTTTTCATAGCCTTCTGGGTGGCCTTGGGTGGGGGTTAAGAGAGCTTAATTGGGGAGCCTGAAGGCTTATGATTTTATCCCAGCTCTGCCATTTTTGTGTTTGTGTGTGTGTGTCTTCTTGTAGAATCTCAGGCGAGTTACTTGTTCTATCCTTTTCTAAATCCCAACGTCCTCAAGATGTAAAATGAGAATAATAGTAGTGTTTATTTCATAGGGTCGCTAAGTGGGGAGACACATGAGAAGCTGCCTAGAACGTATTACCGGCTCATAAGTGACCGTCATCACAAAGGGTTCCTACTTTTCCTCTTTTTTACATCTCCGTTGTGACTGCAGCTCACACGCCTTCATTTTTAGGCAGTCCAGCAGGGTGATGGGAGGCCGCTGCCGCCAGCTCCCAACTGACCTGCTGCTCCCGATAAGCACATAGACATTTTTTGGCTTTATAATTTTTTTTAACCGCTAATCACACTAGGGAAACAGCCAGTGAGTGACAAAATTATAAACTTGGGGAAGTTACAAAAGCTTTTAAAAATCTCATAATAGTTATTCTCTACTAATTATGAGAATAAATCTGATGTTCTTTCTGAGAGCTTTTTGCTGACTTCTTTTTAGATGGCTCCGTAGAACTCTCAATTATTGGTTTTATTCCTGTGGGTGAACATCTTGAATTTTCTGCTGCCTCTCAGTTGTTTTGTTCTCCTCACATTGCTTAATCGATAGAGGCTCCGCTCTATAATTTGGGCTTAAGAATCAAGTTACTGCTGAAATAGAGCTGCGGTCTACTTTGCCATTCAAGAGCTTCCAGATTCGTGTTATTTATTTTATAAGGCAACTCCATGTACATGATTTCTAGTTCAATGCCCTCCTCCAATTTTAAGGTGTTTAGTCTGCAGATAATATCTAAAGAAGCCCGGCCCAGGGTCCTTACCTCCACTCTCTGGCTGCCTAAAAATGCAGCTCAGACATGTGGAACGACTGGCCCAAGATCACACAGTTAGACAGAGGGAGAAATAAAACTCACAGGCCTGTGGCCTGTTAGGAACTGGGCTGCACAGAAGGAGGTAAGTGGCCGGCGAGCAAGCGAAGCTTCATCGGTATCTACAGCCGCTCCCCATCGCTTGCATCACCCCATAAACTCCGCCTCCTGTCAGTTCAGTGGTGGCATTAGATTCTCATAGGAGCGGGAACCCTACTGTAAACTGCGCATGCCAGGGATCTAGGTTGTGCTCCTGGTGAGAATCTAATGCCTGATGATCTGGGGTGGAGCTGAGGCGGTGACACCAGCACTGGGGAGCAGCTGCAAATACAGATGATCGTTAGCAGAGAGCTTTGACTGCACAATACATATAATACACTTGAATCGGTCCAAAATCATATACTCCCACCCTCTGGTCTGTGGAAAATTGTCTTCCATGAAACCAGTCCCTGGTGCCAGAAATGTTGGGGACCGCTGCTTAAAGGGGTCACACTTTAGTGGGACAGACAGGCTTGTGCATAATGCACCATCCTCCAGTCTGCTCTGTTCTGGGATAGAGATATGAAAAGTTACACCGGAGACCCAAAGAGGGAGAGACGATGCTATCTTGGAAAGGAGGACCAGGGTCAGGGATGAGTTCACTCACTGACCTTCAAATTGGTTCTTCAAGGATGAGAAAATGTTGTTGAGGAGGGAAGAACAGACCTGCAGAGAGAACAGCATGAGCAAAAACAGGGACACTTGCTAAGAGTGTGGTATCTTTAGAGATTGTTTAATAGTTTGGTTTAATCTAATGGAGACAGAAAGCTGGGAATGGTCTAGGATTTTAAGGGACTTGAGTGATTGGCTAAAGAATTTAGATTTTATTCCAGAGTCATGGGGAACCATTCATGTGTTTTGAGTAGGAAATGACACTTTCAGTTCTGCTTTAGGAAAAACCGCTCTGGCAAGAGTGTGGATGATGTATGAGGGGGAGGAAGCCTGGAGGCTCCTGCAATACCCCAGGCAAGAGATGAGTGTCTAGGATAGAATGATGGCAGCAGGAACCAGAGAGAGGGGACAGAGTCAAAGCCATTTAGGAATTAGAATTCAGAGGACTTGGTAGCCAAAGAACAAAGGACGACTGAGTCTCCACACTAGGAAGAATGGGTCAGTGTGACGGGTTAACTGATACAGGAACCCCAGGAGGAAGCGTAAAACTTGTCTGGGAATCTTGAGTTTGAAATGTCTCTGAGAGATGTCTAACAGGCAGCTGGAAGTGTGGGTCTGGGCTGACCCGTGGATGCCTGGGTGGGTGTCTTTGATAATTGGCACTTATCTCTGATCAAAATAATTACTATGATGATTCACATTGTAAGTGATAAAAAAAGACTTGCCAGTAGACTAATGCTTTCATGTATGTTCTCTTAGAAGGGGTAGTTCAAGACTGAAGATATAATTTTGGAAGCTACTGCCCATAAGTGATACTTATTGAGTATTTATTATTTGCCATGGCTTGGTTCAGTGCTTCTGATGTATCATCTCACTGTGAGGCATTGTCCTCTATTATTATGTCCACTATAAAGGAAAATAAATTGAGATTTGGAGAAGTTAAAACATTTGCCCGAATTTGAACCCTGGGTCTCTTTGGTGTTGAGCCTGAGCTCTTAAACACTTTATTGTCTTGCCTCGTTGGCAAAGGAGGGATAGCTGAAGCTCCTGTAGGATCACCCAAAGGTATTGTGTGAGATGAAGGGAGTGCGGAGAGCTGCAATGGGAGACCCCCTCCCCCGAAAGGAATAATTACACGGGGGGAGATTGTGGTAGAAGAAGAAGAGCCAGCTAAGGGGCTGGAGAGGGAGACACCAAAAGCGGGATGGGATCCATGGGAGTGCAGGGGTGGAAGAAGCCAGGCTGACAAAGGCTAGGGAGGGTGTAGTTAAATATCGGGAAATTCTAGGACGAGGCATTTAGAAAGGTGACTGTGAGCTGTGGCAGGGTCACCATGAAGTGGACAGTGTGGGCCTGGGGGGAGATTCCACGAAGTCCAAAGATGAGCACTCGCCAGAGAAGGAATGTTGCAAGAAGCTTAAGGGTATTTAGAGGGGAGACAGGGTAGAGAGAGATGGGGGTGGTGAATGGAGCAAGGCGCGTCCTGGCATTGGATGAGTCAAACGCGCGAGAGGTGGGTTTAGTCTGGAAATGGAGGTAAGAGAGGAGGAGGTGAGGAAAGAATAAATAACGGTGTGAAAACAATAAGATCTCACGTGGACCTCCCAGGAGGTAGTCGACTGGGAAACCAAGACCGTGAACTTAGAGATCATCTAATCCATGAAAACCCGACCTGACCATGGGCTGGAATCACAGGGATCTTATAAAGACATAGATCACCCTACTGTAGCCAAGACTTGCAAAATTAGAACCTCTAGGGGTGCCCCCCCCCAAATTGTATGTTTAACAAACTTCTTCAGGAGATAATTTTGAAGCCAGCCTAGCCCTGATCTCAAGAAAGAAATTAGGAATTGCTGGCATAGCACACTCTCCTTATCTTACAAAGAAGGAAACTGAGGCACGGAGGCATTTAAAAAGTTCAAAGAGGAGTGAGCACTAGTCTCTAGGGAGAACTCTCTTCTGACTCCCAAACCGGAGCTCATTCCCATATACTGCATTATTTTATTAAAGTAAAGATAAAATTGAGCCCTGTCAGAATTGACAATCTTCTGAGTCCTTAACTGATCAAGGGCATAAAAACGTTGTAGGAGGAATTGCCATTCTCAGTACGAGCTCAGCGGAAGCAACAGAGGAAGGCAGGGGAGTGAAGCAAAGCTCATTTTTGCTCCCAAATGCCATTGTTAGAAAGAAAGAAATTGGATGCTGTTGATTTCAAAGTCAACATCTTTCGCGAGGCATTAGCAGATTTGTTTTATCTCCCATGGCCAGTGCTGTTCCCAGGTTGAATCAGTCGGTAGGCCAGCTGTCTGGGGCATAAAGGAATAGGACAAAAAGTGGATTCTTATGAATTTTCTCACAATAGCACTCTAGTCTATCAACTGTACGAATGATTTTTTTTTTTATTAATACATTTGGAACTGAATCCGTGTAATTCCAGCATCTAACAGCTCACCTTCAGAAAGGTCAACCAAATAAGATCAAAGAGAATTTCTACACTTTAAGAGAGGTCCATGCTAAGGCAAACAAAGAATGAAAAAGAAAGAAAGAGTGAGTTGCTGAAATAGAGCACAGAGCCGGACCTAAGATAGGTCCTCGTCAATGGCTAGCAAACTGCGCTAGGTGGCCACTCTGCAGGCCACAATGTCCCTCTGATACTGAGCTGGGGGGTGGGGAGCGAGTTTCTAGGCACTGGAGAGGTCTCTGACTTCACAGCGGAGTAGAATACATGGGTAAACCTCAGTGAGTTCTTTGATGCGGTTTCTGTTCTCTCCACTGTGAACAAGTCAACAAGTGAAGGTACAGATGCTCTTTGGCAAGAACCTACCATGTGTACTTAAGGACTGTCAAACCCGGTGGTGCTCAGCAGAAGAGTAGAGGGGAAAAGAACTGGGATCTGGAATCAGATGTCACTGTCCCACCATGTACTAGCATCATTATTAGCTAGTAGCCTTGGACAAGGTACAGCCTCTCAGAGCCTCCTTTCTTCCTCTTTCAATAATTCTACTCAAGTTTACTTAGATCATGGAATCATTTTGGAACTGAAATGAGGTAACATGTGAAAGTACACAAAACATTTTGAGGTGCTCACATTATGCTCATAATAATCATCATGAATGACAATATAGCATTTCTTTTCTAGAAACTGTACGCACTCATGCAGCCAAGGACCGGGGTCCCATCCTAAATGGATCCTTTCCCAGTCTCCAGCACTGAGCTTTTTGAGCAAGTGTAGTGAGCTCTTGCCACATTTTCCAAAGTCCATAGAGCTCAGAGGATGAGAGCTTAGGCTCTGCAGGTAGAAAACCCTGGCTCTGAGATTTGTTCTGTCCCTTCCTACCATGTGACTTGAGAAAGTAGCCTGACCTCCCCAGGCCACAGATTTCCCACTGTAAGATGAGGACAATAATTGTGCCTGCTGTAGGGCATTTTCTAAGGATTAACTGAGATCAAATGTGGGAAGTACTTTGCATTACGCTTGGCTGGTTGTGAGTGCTCAGTATATGGTAGCCATTTATTATGATTGTTATCAATAATTGAGTTATTGGTGAAATGCAAACCTTCCCACCTCCCTCAATCAAGATTTATTGATCAGCTTGTATGGGCAGAACAGAGTCCTAGACAATGCCCTTCAGAGAGGAATCCAAGGGGAAGAATTACGAATGATGTTATGCCTGTAATTCCTAGCACTCTGGGAGGCTGAGGCAGGAGGATCACTTGAGGCTGGAATTTGAGACTAGACTGAACAACATAGTGAGACCCCATCTCTACAACAAATAGAAAAATTAGCCAGGCATGGTGGAGCATGCCTATAGTCCTGGTTACTCAGGAGGCTGTGGCAGGAGGATTGCTGAAGCCCAGGAGTTTGAGGTTGCTGTGAGCTAGGCTGATGCCACTGCATTCCAACCTGAGTGACAGAGCAAGACCTAGTCTCAACAACAACAAAAAAACGGGAAAGGAATGAGGTTTTATCTGTGCTTCATCGAGACCCTCAGAGCAGGAGCCTGAGAGGGTAACTCCAGCCTTTCAAAAGAGGATGAAATTTTCTTGCTGGGGTATCTCAGGAGCAGTAGAAAGTTGAAGCAAAGTTCTGAACGGGGGTGTCTCTTCATAATGGTGTTCTAGAGTCTCTGGTTTCCTTCTGTCTACCTCATCTACGTGAAATGTGATGGCGTCTCACCACTTCTTCCTCTTTATGAATTACGTTGGGTACCAACGCGATTTACTTTCTGTTCTCTTTCAAAATTAAGAAAATGGACCCCACCCAGTTTTGCCCGTGGCCGGGCAACACCTGACTCATGTATGCAATGCTCTGTTTGCTTATTCATTTAGGTGTATAGTGCTCCTTCTGATCATCCCACGTACTAAAAACATGTAGAGGCCTCCAGAATTTAAAGGAAGTATGTGATTTCAATAAATGTGTGTTTCCACTTTCAAAAAGAAGTTTTGAAATTCTAGATCTGTGTTAATGCTGCCAAGCAAGGTCAGAAAATATGGATTTTGACAGAGGCCAGCAAATATGTATAGTTACTTCCTGTGTTACTGTGAAACCTTGAGCAGATGAACCTTTCTTTCTAGATTTCAGTTTCTCTATTGAACAAAACAATAAAAAAAGGAATTGGAGGAGATAATTTCAAATCCTTTCCAACTCTAAAATATTCAGATTGTGATTTTTAGATACTTTTGCTGTCTTTTGGATTTTTTTGAGGTTATACCACCAGTGATCCAGAGGGGGCAGCATAACCCAGAGGCTTCCCAGGAAAGGCAAGAAGCGAGGTTCTCTGAAGGCTTGCAGTTGTCACTTTTAAAATTCTAGGATTGCCTTAAGATGGTATCATTGAATTGACTTATTTCAGAACTAATTTTGTTTTAAAAGTAGAGACAGATGAGTTCCAGTGTCTAAGAATTCAATGATGAGTCAACATATGGAATATTTGTTTTAAAATGTACCTGCTGAGAAGATAGAGTGCTTTTATTCCCAGTTGATTTCTGGCCAGAAGCCCTCTTATTAGAGAGCTTGTGTTTTTCAAATAGGATTTTAATATGCTTTTTCTCTTTTCTGTCAGAGTGGTTACAATTGTGATTTTTTTTTTTTTTGAGTCATTCAGAGGTGGGTTCAAATTTCCTTTTTTCGTTTGTGTCACCTTGGGCAATCGATTTAACTTCTTTCAGCCTCGCTTTACAGATCTGTAAAATGGGTTTTGTGATCATTAGATGTGATAATTTATATGAAGTTTTCATCACTGTGTCAGGCACATGGTTAAGTATTCAATAAATCGATTCTAAGAAAGCTTCTAGTGATTTTAAAGTAAATTTCTACTAATAGGATGGGAATGGGGATGATATTAAAAATGAATCCTTAAAAGATCTTCTAGTCTAAAATTTGAATGCCATTTCAGAACTGCACGTAGCACAGAGTTTTAGTTGAGTAAGAAAGCAGGTTTGAATTTCAAATAGTTTTCATAACACATGAAAACTATTTGAACTATTCTTTTGATTTTTTCCCAACCATTTAAAACTGTAAAAACTCATCTTAGCTCCCAGGCTGTACAAAAACAAGACAGTGGACTGGATTTGGCCTTTAGGCTGTGGCTTGCAAATCCTTGATCCATCCAGATACAAGACAGTTTCCTTAGAAAGGGTAGATGTAAAACTGTTTCCACAGGGCTCTTCCAGAACATGCACTACACATGCCTCCTACCCTACTAGATTTTAAGTCCTTTGAAGATAAAGGTGGTGTTTTTATGCTATAGTTTCAACATTTAAACTTTATTTTTTAGGTTATAGAATAAATTCATACACTTGCAAAAAAAAACTTAAAACATTGTAAAGAAAAAATTTCTTGGTATCTCAAACACCACTCCCACCCATGAACAAGATGAAGAGATAATTACTGTAACAGTTTTGGCCATATCCTCTTACATCTTTTTTATTTGACTAATATCATATATTATTATTTTTTACAAAATTAAAAAATGTTTTCCAAAATCATTCCATGTTCTTTTAAATTCACTTTAAAATTCATTCAACAATTTTGTTCAACAAATCTTTACTGCAAAGCTACTATATATCATGCCTATATTAGACTGAATAATATAAAATGGCTGATATTTAAACAATTTTAAAAAAAACCCTTATTTTAAAACAATTTTAGACACACAAGAACTTGCAAAAGTAGTGCAGAGAGGTCTTCTATACATTCCTTCAACGTCCCCCAATGGTCAAGTTTTATATAATAACTAAAGTACCTTGTTAAAAACAGGACATTGCACTAATATAATTAAATAGCGTATAAGCTGTACTAGGATTTTGTCAGCTTTTTATATGCACTCATTATTAAAAATATTTTTTGACCTATAAAAACAACCAATATATGGGCATCTTTCCATGTCAGTACTTTTAGATCCAAGGAGTGTCCTTTCTCACACCACCATCCTCGCTTTTTTGGCTATGGGTTACGGGCTTCCTAACAACTAGCTTTAGTGTTCCCTATAGAAGGTCCCTGTGGCATTGCTTCAGGGTAATGATACACACCCCAAGAGTTTGCTCTTGACTCAGGCATCTCGGAGAGTTTCCAATGATTAATGCAAGATACAAATAATATTTTACAGTTAAAAATTTCATATTTGAGAAAATTTAGAAATGATACAGAAGTACTAATGAGAAAAATAATGTGATTGTAATATTTTCGCTCAAAATCAGGTGTATTTCCTTTTAGTTCTCTTTGGGGAGCAAGATGTATGCATGTGTTTCTGTATATATTTTTAATTATTTAAACACTCATTCTTGATGCTAACTTTTTACCCTTTTAAAAGAATACTATGTAATGATAATTTTCTCAGGTCATTCAAACTGTCTGTAAAAAGACACCCAGAATTATAAAGCTGAAAAAGGCCGTAGGAGATCAGTTGGTGAAATATCAGCGTTTTCAGATGAAGAAACTGTGGCTCAGAGAAGGGAAGTAACTTGCCTTGTCACACAGCTGGGAAGGCTGGGATAGGTACTTAGTGACGGGCTAGAGAGTCCCAGGATGTCAGAGTGACGCAGGGCAAGCAAGCATTGGCAGTGCTCCAAGATCTGGGGTTAAGTGTCACGGGAATTCCATTTTGCCGGAGTACTCATGTCTACCCAAAACTGAAGATTACAGAATGTAAGCCAGAAAGCCAGTTTACAGTGAGAATTCCAGCTCCCAAGGGATCCACAGTTTCACATTTCTCATATAAATACATTCTCATCCTGCAGGAAAATCTAATATTAATCAGAATGCATGGACCTGGGAAAAATGGAATTAATGTTAAGATATTTTTGTTGTTATTACATCTTAATTTATTTTAAAATACATAACATACATATGTGGCAAAAGCACAAAGCATATAAAAAATTTTAAATGAAAAGTCAATCTTCTTTTCATGTCTTGTGCCTACCCCCAGAACCACCATTTTTGGGGAAGATCTTAGTGAGTGACTGATGTCTCCATATTAGTTTCTTGTTGCTGCTGTAATAAATTTCCATAAACATACTAGCTTAACACAGATTTATTATCTTATGGTTCTGGAGGTCAGTAGCTCTAAAATCAGTACTCCTACTGGATACATCTGGAGAGAAATTGTTTCCTTGCCTTTTCTGGCTTCTAGAGGCATTCCTTGGCCCCTTCTTCTATCTTCAAAGCCAGCAGCATAGCATCTTCAAATCTCTCTTTCTGACCTCGTCTTCTTTTATCACACATCCTCTGACTTCGAACATCTTGTCTTCCTCTCACAAGGACCCTTGTGGCCAAGCATGGTGGCTCTCAAAGTGGTAATCCCAGCCCTATGGGAGGCCGAGGCAGGAGGATCACTTGAGGCCAGAAGTTTGAGACCAGCCTGGGCAACTTAGTGAGACCCTGTCTCTACAAAAAATAGAAAAATTAGCCAGGTGTGGTGGCGAGTGCCTGTACTAGCTACTCAGGAGGCTGAGGAAGGAGAATCCCTTGAGCCCAGGAGTTTGAGGTTGCAGTGAGGTACGATGATGCCACTGAATCAGCTCACCTGATTCCAGCTCAGGTGACAGAGTGAGACTGTGTCTTAAAAAAAAAAAAGAAAATTAAAAAAAAGCAAAAAAGGACCTTTGTGCTTACATTGGGCCCACCAGATAATCCAAAATATTCTTCCCATTTCAAGATCCTTAACTTAGTCACGTGGCAAGGTTTCTTTTGCCATGTATGGTAATATATCCACAGTTTCTGAAGATGAGGATGTGGACACCTCTGGGTGTCATTATTCTACTGACCATAGTCTACAAACTGCATTTGAGAGACAAATGACTTATCCTTCTTCTCTAGACCAGATTAATAATGTATTCTGATAAAAGAGAATGTATTCCTTTTAGTAAAACATTTATTTATGATTTGTTCACATATACCTCCATACCAATATGTTAAATACTTTTGAAATACATCCTCCTCAAAAGGATTTAAAGGATGAGATGTAAATAAATGTAAATAGAAGATCTCATTTTCCCCATAGCCAGTGGGTGGCCTAACCCACTCGGGGGGGACCATTTCTGTTCTGGACCATTCTTTTTCTAGACTCAATGCATATCACTGTTCTGCCCATCCCTTTCTACAGTCGGTAGGAAATGCTGTTTACAGGGTGCGATGTGCTTGAGCTTTGGTATAACGAGGCTGTTAAAAGCCCAGGTGTCGATGTCAGTCCGACAGTTTCAGGTCCGAGCTCTACCACTGCAACCTGCCAACCTCCGCCACATTGCTGCACCCTGACGGGCCTCGGTTTTTTCATTGGCAGTAGGGGGCGCTCGTGAGGATTAAATACTCAACAGAATGTTAGTAACAAGAGGACGTTAGATTAACACTCTTTTGAGTTTAATGCTAGAGTCTTTCATTAGATTTAGTCTTCCTGCTTCTACTCAGAATCCTGACATTTTCGTAGGTTGGTTACACCCCCGCTGAAGGCCACTTTTATCCTTTGCATGTTGACGTTCTGGAACTTAGTTCCTAGGGCCTCTGAAACACAAAGTGCCATAGACTTACGACAACAGACATGTGTTCCTTCTCAGTTCTGGAAGCCAGAAGTCTGAAATCGAGAGGTTGGCAGGGCCACGCTCTTGCTGACGGTTCTAGAGGAGAATCCTCCCTTGCCTCGTCCTGGCTTCGGGTGCCCCAGGGATTCCTTGGCTTGTGGCAGCATCACTACCCCTGTCTTCACATGGCCCTCTCTGCGTATCTCTCTGTCCTCTTCTCTCGTTATAAGGACACTCATCATTGGATTTAGGGCCTATCCTAAATCTAAGATGATTTCATCTTGAGATTTTAATTAATTACATGTGCAACGATCCTATTTCTCAGTAAGTTACATGATGGGGGGGTTTACGATTCAACCGACTACAATTCCCCTCCCGCAGAAGTGTTTTACGATTAATAGCAAATTCTGAGAGGCTCCTGCCTTTGTCTGGATGTGCTTGTGTCAGAGCTCAGTGCCTTGAGAATTTAGGGGACAAGGAAACACAGACGACATGGAAACCAGTAATCCTGACTTGTCTAACCCCATTCCCTAACCCCCAGCATGGCGACTTTTCACAAGGAAGAAAAACCACCATCAACTCGGGCTTGGTGTTGCTATTCTGTACGTGATGCTGTCGCCCCTGGAGCGCTTCCCATTTGGGCTTTTGGCATTTTCTGTAGAACAAGAAAAAAATAAGCGCTGTTTGGTATCACGCAGCAGTGCTCGTGTTTGCAAAATGCCTCTCCCATTAGACAATTCCAATTTAAAATACAGATTAGCTCTGACAAAACTGACCCGGGCTGGCTTTTCCCTTTGATGGTTTCAATTTCGGGCTTATCCATCACAAATGATCGTAATACAACAGGATTTTGACAGAGCAGGGGGAGCAGTTTTGAATTCTTACCTGCAATTTCTGGCTCTGGGGGATAATAGCAGAGAGAAAAACAACAACAATAACTTAGTTCTAGGATATGAAAACATGCTGAATTTCCCCTTTGGTTTTTATGCTCCCAGGCATTCAACACGTTCTCCTCCCTGATGAACAAATAAGCTTTCTGGTACCAAAGTAAGAGGTACCAAAACCTCACACATTTCTCCCTTTGCCTTAAGTAAAAAGGAAGCATGAGGGAAAATTTAATGATCAATTTCAGTAATTATTAGCTTACATGTTTATTATACTCGTGCTTTTTTTCTCTCTAAGTTCTATTTCTAAGATTTTATTGTACCTATGATTTTATATCCCTCCTGGACGTTTTTTCCCTGTCCTGATCTCTTTGATCATTTCTTTTTTTATTTTTTCCTGCTCCTGCACCTCCTCTGCCCACCTCTTAATACCGATGTTTCTCAGGGTTCCTGCTCTTCTGTCTGTACAGACAGCCCTTGGATTTCCTATACACTCTGAGGATTTTACCTGCTCCCTGGATACTGATGACTCCCAAATCAGTATGTCCAACTGCCCCCTTTCCCTGAGTTGGACTCAGATTCAAACATACCAAGGGTTTGTTAGGTGAATAGTGTTTGCAAGTGTCTCACGGGAGCCTTAAACTCGGTGACTCTAAATGGGAGCTCATCACCTCCCTGCCCGGGACTTACACTTCTCTCCTTCCCCTGTTCCCGATCTTAGTGGACGGTTCGGTCAATGGCCTGGGGTCTCAAGTGGGAACTGGTGGGTTATCTAAGACTCTCTTTCTCAGCCCCACAGTCAAAGTGCCTATACTGTTGACCTCCCTTCGGAGCATTTCTGAGTCTGTTTCTCTTCATCTTTACTAGCTCTCAGTTTCAGAGCTGGAATCAGATGATAACTTTCGTCTTGGCTACTGCCTTACCCTCCTCACTGGATCATGCTTGGGCATTTCTGTGTTTCCTACTGCCTACAGAATCCAACGGAGACTTCCAGAAGGAAGCAAAGGCCCTCTGTGACTGTTTCTTGTCCACATCAGTCTCACTTCCTGCCACCCCCTCCCCTGTTTCATACCTTCCCAGGTGCTCCCCGTCGACCTGCGCACCTGCTGTTTCCTGTTCCCGCAGCTTCGCTGACGCCAATGCCGTCCTGTCTACCCGAAATGCCTTCGCCACCGTTCCCTGCCTCGTTCATTCTTACGTGATCCTAACTCAGCTCAGGTGTTATTTCTTCAACAGACACTTATTGAGCACCAAGTATGTGCCAAGCAGTGTTGGGGACCCAGTGGTGAACAGGCAGACAGGGACTCTGTCTCCACGGAGCTTTATTCTAATAAAACTTTCACTGAATTACACAGGACGTTGGGCCGGATGCCCCTCCCTCTGCCCACCAGCAACCTGTGCACACTCCATCACTACCCTTGGTCTGTTAGGCTGAAATAATCTTCCAGTCTCTCTTCCCTCATGTCCCATAAAGTTCTTGAGGGCAGGGGCATGCCATATTCATCTCAGCAGTCTTAGTGTCTAGAATAGTCCTTAGCGCTTGGGGGATTCTCAGTATGGTTCCTTGTAACTCGACTGTAGGTTGTGAATAAATGACTCCATGTCTCAGCTTAAGCTTCCCATTCTCAGGGAAGCTTTCCTTGACCCTCCAGAACAATCCAGCCATCCTCATGATTATGCCCCTAGCATATTCTATACTATTTCTCCCCAGCATTTTATACTCATTCTGTAATATTTTTTCAGTTGTTTGTATTCTTTGTTTAAATTTGGTTTTCTGTACTAAGATGTAAATTTATGAGGTCCAAGGTACAGCCAGCATACTGCATGGCCTGTAATAAGTGCTCAATAAATATCTGTTAACCGAAGGACTGACAAATTTTCTGGCTGGGTAAAAGTCCTGAATGCATTGCTGGGACCTACAGAAAAACTATAGCCAACTGCCTGCTGGTCCAATATCCCTACTCACCTATCAAATGGAGATGCTCCTGTGGGGTAATGTTGTACGGCAGATGAACTTTACATGAAAACCACATCGAAACAAATATGCATAAATAAATTAGACTAAAGAAGAAAGATGAGATTAAGGAATTAAAAACATTAGCTGGAATTCCGGACAGGCTTTCAAATATTTCTTTCAGGATGTGGTATTTTATTCTCCCATGGGAAATATAACCATTTTCTTCTCTTTTTCCTTCCCAGAGTCTGAGACAACAACTGCGCAAAACGAAACGCGGGTACAAGAATCTGTAAGTATCTGAAGTATATGACTGAGATTTAAAAACTCCGCAGGAGAGGTTTGCAGAGAGGGGCTGGGGAGAGCAGGGTGTCGCTCAGTGGCGAACGGCATCACAACTGCTATGAAACTGTTATGAAAGAATCCGTGGACTTGTCCTCCTGGCAGAAATAACATTGATCATTGCTTCACACGTTACTGTACGTGCAGATGCTTTTGAAAAGCAAAAAGAAAAGAAATACAAAAAGCGTGCAAAATCCTGGCGTGTTCCTTCTGTGTGGCCCAGGATTAATGACACACTATAGAATCAACACCTGCCGCAAGTGTTTCTCTTACTGTCTGAGGGTGCCCTTCATTTATTTTTATTATTCCAGTGAAAACTGGGGGCAGTACAGATGTCTAGAAAAGAAAAGTGAAGGTTCCCTGTTCCCTCTTTCTTCTTCCCCCATCTCTGTCCTCACAAGCTATCTGTTGTCCTACCCTGGCCACTGTCCCCACTGCCTCCAGGATTCTGTGTGTTGGAGAATGGATCAGGGAGGGAAGAGAGGACAGCCCGGTCATGGAGATGGCACGGTTCCTGCAGGATGCCTCCACATCCGCCCGAAGAACAGCACTCCCCAAACTTTTTGGTGTCGGGGCTCCTTTAAACTCTTAACACTCAGTTTCTTAAAACTGAGAAATTTTGAAATATTTATTAATTCATTTAAAACCAAGAATAACAAAGCCATTACATGTTAACATAAAGAACCTATGTTTTATGGCAACTATTTTCCCAGATGAAAAAAAAAGATTAGAAAAAAATACCATTGTTCTACATTTTTTGCCAACCTTATTACTGTCTGGCTTAGTAAGAGACAGAGGGGTGCTCACATCTGCTTTGCAAATTCTGTATAAATGAGAACAATGACATCATCACAGGTCACCTCACCTATGGGAAACTCTACTGTACCTCTCGTTAAGAGAGTGACAGTGAAAATGGCGAAAATATCTCATGAAAATCATTTTGATCTCATGCCCTTCCTGCCTAGACTTTGAGAACCAATGCTGTAGAAAATATGAAACTGAGCTCCATTTTCTTTTTAATCTTGTTTCCTCCAGAAACCTAAATCAGCCATGAACAGAGCTGCACAGGGTTAGGGAAAGCTCAAAGGATTTAGGCAGTGGCCAGGAAAGAGATTTGACGGTGGCAGACACAGCTCACCTGGCAGTTATTTAGAATCTTCAGACCCCTGAGCCTTGCAGCCTCCTATGCCTGATGTCTATGACTTAGGAAAATTTGGGGGGTATGCGTAAACTGTTTTAGGTTTTCAGCGATTTTTGGAAAAATAGCTGATTTGTAAAGCTGGCTTTGTTTGCATTTTGAGACACATTGGGCAGAAGGTGCTGGAATGTGGCGAGGCTGTTGCTGATTGGAAGGTGGTGTTGGGATGGGCTGTGGTCCTGTGATGATGGCGTCGAGCAATGACCGGGCCAATGGCCTTGCCTGTGTCTCACCAGGTGATGGGGACGCCCAACTTCAACAACCTGATGATAATCATCGCGTCCTCCTTGGGGTTTGTGCTGTTGGCACTGCTCCTGACCTTTCTCCTGCGAGGTAAGGAGGGCGGGACCAGCTGAGATGGAGCCCTTCAGAACCCTGGCGACTCCAGGAGTATCTGGGAGTGGGTGATTTCTGCTTCCTTGCCCTTCCTCACCTCCCCAAAGAGGCTCGATTCTATCACTGTCCCCATTCCAGTCAGCGAAGTCATAGGGAAACTCATTCTCCATAAGGTGCTCATGGCTTTGTGTATTATCCTCCTGGTAGAGTTTACATTTTGGAAAAGAGAGAAAAAAAAAGAAAAACATTGTAAGAGCATCTTCATTTATTGGGAACATATTCTGTGCCATTCCTGAAGCTATACTCTTGATGTGCCTAATTCATTGCATCCTCATTCCTGCCTTCAGTGGAGAGTACTATAATTATCACTGCCCCAGTGCTGAGAAAATGCTGGCCTGCCTCTTTTTTTGGCTAGGACCGTCCCAGGAAGAAAACCATGAATGGTCCCAGTCTTCTTATGTGTTCGCTGAAAGCAAGTTTTCTTAAGCTAGGGGCCACAGGTGGATGTCAGGGGAGCTGAGACTACCTTGAAAGTGTGTGTAAAAGTGCTTGTATGTTCATGCCTGTATTTTTCAGGGGACAGGGTCCATAGTTTTTATTAAATTCTCAATCTGTTCCACGACCTTGTACTTCTGCCACCCCAAAAAAGCTTTAAAACGCCACAGAAAGGAGCCATGAAACAGGATTCAGAGTTTCCATGCAAAGTATAGGCACGTGGCGCCTGGTACTATTGCAAAATGGAGAGAAATTGTCCTGTAGTCATTAACAGAAGCTGTTTCAGGGCAGTCAGTCGGATAAGACTAGTAACCATCTCAGCTGGTTTGAACAATAGTGAAACTTGTGTATTTCAACACCTGCCCCAGGTGAAATTGCAAGAGGGAATTTAGAGGGCTAACC
The DNA here is from genome assembly GCA_963574885.1 of Lepilemur ruficaudatus. Classification (NCBI taxonomy): domain Eukaryota; kingdom Metazoa; phylum Chordata; class Mammalia; order Primates; family Lepilemuridae; genus Lepilemur; species Lepilemur ruficaudatus. The sequence goes on from CAUYRT010084818.1 coordinate 31,788, forward strand.
GCTCATACAAAGGTTACAGATTTGGAAAATTCTGGGTATGTCTCATAAAGAAGTGTTTTAAAACCCAGTGAGTACTTGAATTCTGGATAAGCAAACGACTCAAAACGAAACAGCTTAACGTCATTGCCCACAGCGTTGGAGCAACTTTGTAATTTATGGGCACTGACTGGGTCCTTTAAAAGCAAGTGTTTGACCTGGGAGAAGGTATGGCTTACCTTGCCAATGCCAGTCCCTACCCCTCACCTTCGGCCCGTGCCTGCCCCCAGCACTTTACCTGTTCTACCTACCACCGCTCCTCTGCTCACACTGTGGCCTTGTCTTTTCAGGGAAAGTCATGGAAACCAATTGTTCACAGAAACACGCAAGGTAATTTATCTTGCATGAATGATAGTTGTAATGATTGTACAAGCTGTTACAAATGATTAGCTACTACTCAGTGGTTTAATGACTTGTGCTTGTGTTCTGATTAAGCACAGGGTGGGAAAGATATGACATTAGAGGTGAAAAAGTTATGTAGATTCAGCTTACATTAACCTCTATCTCTATTAACACTATGAGCAAAATGAACATACAAAGGCAGGTGGCATTAACAGAGGTATGGCATGCAAAAGAAAGAAGGTGATATGTCACTCTGTGCTGGAAATTCATTGCTGCTTAACTCTGGGTGACTCACTTTAAGAGGACATTGTTAAACTGGAGTTCATTAAGGGGAGAGTTGGCAGCATGGAAAATGAAAAAAATTAGAATATTATTCCTGGGATTTTGTTCCTCTGCCCAATTAGACCATGAGAGCAGCCTTTTTGTTTTTTGGGTTTTGTAAAAAATACTATTTGAACATTCTCTAGTAAGGGATTTTGGATATCTGCCTTATTCTATAGCTTTTTGGGAAATAAAGAATAAGATTTAGTGTAAGCCGTTAATGAAAGCCTTGCCTTCACTAATTAATTGTATCAATGCAATCCATTTATTTACAAATAAATAAGTAGGAAAACTGAGGACCCATAGGGTGAACTTCCCAGATCATCCTTGGAGACCTTTTGGTAAATAAATGCATTTAGACCATAATTTTATATTTTGCTAACAAACTTTTTAATCTCCTTATTATGATAGATTAGCAAAAGCCCTTTATCCCTTGAAGCCTCAGTTTTCCCATCTGTAAAATGTAAAGCTTGGGCTAAAGGGACTCTGAGTCCTTTGAACTCAAGGGTAGTTGCATTATAACTTAGCAGTGTCTGGGTTTTTTGGTTTGTTGGGGCCCGTTTTGTTTTGTTTTTTTGTTTTCTCTGGTCTTTACGTCTCCCATCATCAGCCCCTCTTTTCTGTTTCCAGGCTAGACAATGCTGGAGAATATAAAAATGTCCTCAATGACATGCAGCATGGACGGGAAGATGAAGATGGCCTTTTTACACTCTAACGTGCTACTTTTTCTTAGCGTGACAGGATGAGGGCATGACACTTGAAGTGTCAAAATCAGTCTTCATGTGTTTTGGTTTTTCTTTTATGTAAACGCCCCACCTGTTCCACAGATGTTATTGATCCAGTCTTGCTTTAGTTTTGCAAATGAAAGGTGCTTTAGAGACCACACCTTCTCTGCCCATGCTTGCATTTTCTCTTTAGTATCACTGCTCAGTGATCTTTCACAGTGTGCTCGAACACTCTCAGTGACGGTGAACTCATTACCACACCCAAGGGAATCCCCTCAGTCTCCGGGCAGTTCTGAGATTAAGAACTATTTAAACCAAAGTCTGTCTCCAGATACCATCTCCCTGTTGGTCCTAGTTGAACTCATTGTGCTTACACAGAACGTGTCTAATCTCTCTTTTACCTGGTAGCTCTCCAGATTTTCTTGCTTCTGGGACACAATTTCTGGTCCCTTCGCTACCCCAGGTGCCTTCATCTCATTTGTGTTTGTATCTCTCCTTTTATGCCCAGCTTGCAGAGCTCAGTGACCCACTCTGGGGATGTTATGAGCAGCCCAGAGTCTCTGCTTCATTAATAATGCGGGAATGACATGGAATCACACCGTAATTGGCTCACTTCTAAAATTCCTAAATTTTCCATTATTTTCTTTTCACATTTGAGTGTCTTGAGAGGTGACCATAGTGTCACATCTTAATTCTTGCCTGGGGAATTTAATTTTGGAAATAGCCAGGAGTCCATGGGAGCAAAATGTGGTCAATGACAGGGACGTTCAGCTAGGGGCGGAGTTTAGATGTGACAGCAGGGCAGTCCAAATACAAATGTAACTCGTGGAAATTTGCTGCTCGCTAAGAACAGGTTTATTTTAAAACTTTAATGACTACTAGCACGAGGAACCCTGAGAGAGTGATTAAAGCAAACAGTTGCTGAATGAAGGAAGAGAAAATGCACGCCTGAGCGAGAGAGGCTTCTGGTTGGGCAGAAATGTGAAAAGTAAACCAGATCTGAAAGACACTTCTCTGAAGCACTTCCCTGAACATTCAGAGCAATAGCGGCATTAATGGGATAAACACACAGTCCTCAGGGGTAACCATCTTTTGGATTTCTACTCTCTAGATATTCCTTTAAGAGAGAAAAAAATCAGTCTTTTTTTTTTTATTTTTTTTTTTTGAGACAGAGTCTCACTCTGTTGCCTGGGCTAGAGTGCCATGGCATCAGCCTAGCTCACAGCAACCTCAAACTCCTGGGCTCAAGTGATCCTCCTGCCTCAGCCTTCTGAGTAGCTGGGACTACAGGCATGTGCCACCATGCCCGGCTAATTTTTTCTATATATATATATATATATATATATATATATATATATATATATATATATGTTTTAGTTGTCCAGCTAATTTCTTTCTATTTTTTTAGTAGAAACGGAGTCTTGCTCTTGCTCAGGCTTGTCTCAAACTCCTGAGCTCAAATGATCCTCCCACCTCAGCCTCCCAGAGTGCTAGGATTACAGGTGGGAGCCACCATGCACAGCTGAGGTCCATTAACTTTTAAATTAATTTGTGAGTTCAAATTTCTTAATAAGCTAACGTGATCCTAAGAACAAGTAAGTGAGTTGGGAAAAAAAAGACAGATTTGGAACATTGTAAAAGATTATTGACTTTATTACTAGAAAAGTTCAGGACCATTTTGTTATTGAAAAAAATTACATTAATTTGAAATGCTGTATTTCCTAGCAGCAGAGGCTATATGAAGATCAAACATTAAACTAAATTTTTAGTCCAGTATGTACATAAGGTGT
>CAUYRT010084820.1:0-31893 GCA_963574885.1 Lepilemur ruficaudatus
GGGAGGACCAGGCGGGTGGATCGCTCAAGATCAGGAGTTCAAAACCAGCCTGAGCAAGAGCGAGACCCCGTCTCTACTAAAAATAGAAAGAAATTAATTGGCCAACTAAAAATATATAGAAAAATTAGCCAGGCATGGTGGCGCATGCCTATAGTCCCAGCTACTTGGGAGGCTGAGGCAGGAGGATCTCCTGAGCCCAGGAGTTTGAGGTTGCTGTGAGCTAAGCTGATGCCATGGCACTCTAGCCCGGACAACAGAGTGAGACTCTGTCTCAAAAAACAAAAAAAAAAAAACCCACGAGATATGCAGACATAATGCACCAATGCACCTCATAATGTGATGTATCCTTGCCTAAAAATTGACACTGAATCTAATCAAATCTCTAATTATTGGTTCACAGGAAATACAGGGGACAAAGAACAAGTTAAACAATACTATAAGGAAGCAATTGACCAAATCCAGAGTGCTGGACAGTCTACAGAAAAAAATGATTAAGTTTTCCCAACAAATCAGTGACATATAAAAAAGGAGGAGGAGGATGAGAGAATAAGAGGGATTAAGAGACCTTATCAACCAAGTGCAATGGGTGGACCTTGTTTGGTTCTTGATCTGAACAAACCATCCATGAAAACACATCTTGTGGCCGGGCACGGTGGCTCACGCCTGTAATCCTAGCACTCTCAGAGGTTAAGTCGGGAAGATCACTTGAGTTCAGGAGTTTGAGACTAGCCTGAGCAAGAGTGAGACCCCATCTCTACCAAAAATAGAAAAATTAGGCAGCCTTCGTGGTGTGCGTCTGTAGTCCCAGCAACTCAGGAGGCTGAGGCAGGAGGGTCTCTTGAGCCCAGGAGTTTGAGGTTGCTGTGAGCTATGATGACGCCATGGCACTCTACTCAGGGCAACGGAGTGAGACTCCATCTCAAAACAAACAAAAAAACATATTTTGAAAACAATTGTGGAAATTTCAATACAGACTAAGAATCAAGAAATTATCAATTTTGTTGGATGCGATGATAACATAGCGGCTATGCTTTTTGAAATATCCTTCTCAGTTATAGATGAATACCAAAGTAATTTCTTCTCTTTTTTAAAATTTTTTTTGTAAAGATGAGAGTCTCACTACGTCACCCGGGCTGGTTTCCAACTCCTGGCCTCTAAGTGATCCTCCTGTCTTGGCCTCCCAAAGTGCTAAGATTACAGGCATGAGTCACTGTGCCTGGCACCAAAGTAATTACTGTGAAATTGTTTCTGAAATCCTCCAGTAAGATGAAAAATGAATAGAGGCTAAATGAAATAACATTGGCAAAATGATAATTGTTGGAGCAGGGTAATGGTATTAATACATGGGGGTTCATTATATTATTCTCCTTTCTATTGTGTATGTTTGAACATTTTTATAATAAAAAGTTAGAGAAAAAAAGGAGGTCTGAACCAGGGATATGAGCCTTGCTTGCATTCCCTTCTCTAATTTGCCCTTAATTAGCTGTGTGATCCTGGCCAAGTCACTTCATTACAGCACCTCAACTCTCAGTAATGCAGAAATAATAACTGGTTAAAATTTATGTCTACCATATTCCCAGAATTATACTAAGTAGTACAAAGAAATAAAACAACTGTACATATCTTACTTATTCTTTTTACCTGACTGGGTTAAGGAATATTACTTATTCTTGAAGCATGAGGATGGGGGAAGAGAGGAAACAGGGTTCTTGGAAATGTGGAATTTATTTTTTTTTAAAGGCTGGTAGAGTGAAGCAGTGGGAGTGGAGAAGGAACAAAGGAATCTGTAGCTGGTTGTGATCACTTAGTTGTAAACACCACTGTACTCGGACCAACCAGAAATGTGGAATATTAAAAACAAGAAAATTATCACCTCTAGGTAGGGTGCAATGCAATGGGTGGACCTTGTTTGGTTCCTGATCTGAGCAAACCATCTATAAAAACACATCTTGTGGCCAGGCGTGGTGGCTCATGCCTGTAATCCTAGCATTCTGGGAGGCTGAGGTGGGAGGATCGCTCGAGGTCAGCAGTTCGAAACCAGCCTGAACAAGAGTGAGGCCCCATCTCTACTAAAAATAGAAAAATCAGCCGGGTGTGGTGGTGCGTGCCTATAGTCCCAGCTACTCAGGAAGCTGAGGCAGGAGAAATCACTTGAGCCCAGGAGTTTGAAGTTGCTGTGAGCTAGGCTGATGCCACGGCACTCTAGCCCGGGCAACAGAGTGAGACTCTGCCTCAAAAAATATATTAATTAATTAATTTAATTTAATAAAAAATAAAAAAAAGAGAAAATTATCACCTCTAATCCCACCATGCAGAACAATATATTAAGATCTTGGTATACATTTATATACTTCCCATTTTTCTATGAATATGACATATACATATCATTTTAAAAAAATAAAATGTGGACTATACAGTATGTGTTCTTCTGTAGGCTGGTTTGTGTGTGTGTGTGTGTGTGTGTGTGTGTGTGTGCAGCATTATATCCTCTGGGTAATCACACTAATGTATATAAAAACATTATAGATATGTAAACATGACCCAGTTTAGTTTCATTTTCTTCCCACAGCTGTTTCATTAACTACAACCAGCCTTTTAAAGAATATGTACCACATGTGCCAAAGGAATAGTCACCTCTAGTTTGAACTCCTGCAGCTGGTCTCCTGGCTTCTCGTTTTACCCTCCTCCAATCTATCCTTCACACTAACACCAAAGTGATCTTCTGGAAATAGCCCTAACCAAGTCACTTCTCTCCTCAAAACCCTGCAATGCAAGAGGTTATGTACGGTATAATTCCATTTATGTGACATTCTCAAAAAGACAAAACTATAGGAACAGAGAGCAGATCAGTGGTTGCCAGAGATAGGGATGTGGGGAAGGTGTGATTTTAAAGGAACAGCCCAAGGGAATTCTGTAGGGTACTAGAATTGTCCTGTGGCCTGATTGTAGTGGTGCTTACATAAATCTATACGAATGTTAAAATTCACAGAACCGTACTTTACCTCAAATGTCAATTTTCCTGTATGATAGTTTTTTTTAAAAGCCTTCAATGGTTCTCCCAGTGCTTACAGATTCTAATTCCACAGTTGTAGCCAGTATATTTAAGGCCCTCCCTGGTTCTCCCACCTCCCAGTCTACTTTTCCAACCTCGTTTTTTCACTGCGCCTCACTCCTAATGCATACTAAATTCCAGCCACACTGTAACTACTTGCTGTTCAGTGAACATATATGTCATGAACTTTGACACCTCTGTGTCTTTGCCTGTAATGTTCTCTCTGTTAAAATGCACTCCCACTCACCACCACCAATGGAAACCCTACTATCCATCAAGGCTTAGCTCAAATCTCACATCCTCTGTGTACCTCCTCATCTCCTCAGTCACAGTTGAATTGAATCTTTCTCCAGTGCTCCCAACAGCACTTTGCTTACATCTCATTGCCTGACACAGTTCCAATGATCAGGGCAGTACAATCCCAAACCTTACTCTGAAGTATTCACTACAGCTGAACATTTGCATTCCTTCCATTCCTGTCTCAGTACCCAATGTCCCACCGGTTTCCAGGCCAGGCTGCACCCATAGACTTTAGATTTGCCCTGCTATTTACCTCTCCATCCTTCAAACCCCAGCTTTCAACTTCATTCTTAATTAAATGAGTTCCTGCTTTTCTCCTCTGGTGCTAAATTCCTTGCTTGGCCCCCTGAGTACATGATTCTTCCATGCCACTCCCAGGGAAGCTCTAATTTTCTGACCTGTCTATACCTGTTCAATCCCACTGTCCTGGCTTGGAGACAGAGGAGCTTGTCTAGCAGGTATGGGTACCTGGAGGTTGAGACTGGGGGAGGAATGTTTCATTGGCAAGTGAGCCAATCCAATGGAGAAGAAAGAGCAAGTTGGAGAGTCAAGTGGAACAGGCAGAGATTGGTAAACCAGAGAAGCAGAGCCAAGGAAAGCAAGAAGGACTGGAACCCAAAGCCAAGAATATGAGCGCATGGAGGGCAGGGAAACACATAGAATAGGCTAAGCCATAAGCAAATTTGGATAAATAATAGAAATAGGGGTCTTTTGCCTGTTCCCTTCTGTGTGATATGTGCATGGACCTGTCCCCATTTAAAGAGCCAAAGATGAGGGCCGGGCATGGTGGCTCACAACTGTAATCCTAGCACTCTGGGAGGCCGAGGCAGGAAGATCTCTTGATTTCAAGAGTTTGAGACCAGCCTCAGCAAGAGCGAGGCCCCGTCTCTAATAAAAATAGAAAAAATTAGCCGGGCGTGGTGGCACTCACCTATAGTCCCAGCTACTCGGGAGGCTGAGGCAGGAGGATCGCTTGAGCCCAGGAGTTTGAGGTTGCTGTGAGCTAGGCTGACGCCATGGCACTCGCTCTAGCCTGAGCAACAAAGCAAGATTCTGCCTCAAAAAAAAAAAAAAAGGGCCAAAGATGAGTGTATCAAATGCTCATTGACTTCAATCCTACCTAGTCCAGACCCCATGGTTCCCAACATCTATGCGAGGCAGTATGGTAGAACGGAAAAAATATGAGCTTTGGAATCAGAATAACCAGGGATAAAATTCTTGGTCTTTGCCTTAGTAGTTGTGTGACCTTGGGCAAATCACTCTCAGCTTCTGTTTCTTTATCTGAAAAATAGAGATAGATCTACCTCACAGGGTCATCGTGATGATAAAATGAAACTATATAGATGTTAGCCCCCTTCCTTCAAAAACACTTAAAATTTTCTTGTCTTTTTAGTTAGTTGTATAAAACATATGTCTCTCTCTTCAGGCAGAGCTTAAACTTGTTGAGGATACACACTATGTGTGAATTCCTTTTCGTATGTATTTTACTTTTTAATGTAATACTTTTTTCTGGTTGTAAATATCGTGTAAATTTATACAAAATCTAAATTTTGCAAAACACTTAACACAAGAGAAGTCCCCAGTAATCTGCCCCAACTCCCCAAACAGAACTGCTGAAAAGAGTTTGGAGCATTTCCCTCCACCCTTCCATACTGTTGGTTTGGTGTTTTTTTGTTTTGTTTTGTTTTGTTTTGTTTTTTTACAAAAACGGAATCATTGTTAAAGTATGATTCTCAAAATATAGTGTAAAAAAAAAGAAACATAAGTTTCATACAAATGGAGACTGAGCATGTGTCAAAGTCTGATTTAACTCATTGAGGAGGAAACCGGTAGGATGGCAAAATCAACTCAAAAGGAGATATGAAAACTGGTATTTTATATGTAGTCAGTGAAAAAAACAAAAGGAATGCTAAAATAAGATTGCTAAATTAGAACCAAAGCTAGTTAATGTTCTACAGGGAAATAAGAACTAAAATCGCGGTATCTTTTCTTTTTACTATTTAACATACAGTTTAGGACATAGTTTTATTTCTATTAATATAAAGATGCATTTAAAATTATAATTTCAGGCCGGGCGCAGTGGCTCACGCCTGTAATCCTAGCACTCTGGGAGGCCGAGGCGGGCAGATCGCTCAAGGTCAGGAGAACGAGACCAGCCTGAGCAAGAGCTAGACTCTGTCTCTACTAAAAATAGAAAGAAATTAATTGGCCAACTGAAAATATATAAAAAAATTAGCCGGGCATAGTGGTGCATGCCTGTAGTCCCAGCTACTCGGAAGGCTGATATAGGAGGATCACCTGAGCCCAGGAATTTGAGGTTGATGTGAGCTAGGCTGACGCCATGGCACTCTAGCCTGGGCAACAGAGTGACAGTCTGTCTCAAAAAAAAAAAAAAAATTAAAAAAAATAAATAAAATAAATAAAATTATAATTTCAGAGCTGAGACAGTCCTATTAAATGAATTGTCAGTACTGCCACGATTTTTTTTTGTTTTTTTTTTTTTACAACAGTGGCAATAACTTTATTTTTATTTCAGGATATTATGGGGATACAATTGTTTTATTCAATAATGTAATGCTCTAGGGTTTTAAAAAATACTTTATTTTTTTAGAGCAGTTTTCTGTTCACAACAAAATAGAGAGGAAGGTACAGAGATTTTTCCTTATACACACTGCCTCCACATGTACAAAGCCTCCCTCATTTTCAATATCCCCCATCAGAGTGGTGCATTTGTTGTACCTGATGAACCTACATTGACACATCATTATTACCCACAGGTCATAGTTTACATTAGGGTTCACTTTTGGTGTTGCAGATTCTGTGGGTTTGAACAAATGTATAATGACATGTATCCACCATTATAGTATCATACAGAGTAGTTTCGCTGCCCTAAAAATCCTCTGTGCTCCACCTATTCATCCCTCCCCTCCCTCTATGCTATCTTCTTTAGGTTGACAGAAAATAATATCACTGCATCTTATCAGTTTTACAGAATTGTAACATGACTGGACTCTAATTGTGCTAAATTACAATTCTCTAGACCTACCCTCTGGGAGGTTGAGGCGGGAGGATTGAGTGAGGTCAGGAGTTCGAGACCAGCCTGAGCAAGAGCGAGACCCTGTCTCTACTGAAAAAAAAAATAGAAAGAAATTAGCTGGACAACTAAAAATATATAGAAAAAATTAGCCGGGCATGGTGGCGCATGCCTGTAGTCCCAGCTACTTGGGAGGCTGAGGCAGGAGCATCGCCTGAGCCCGGGAGTTTGAGGTTGTTGTGAGCTAGGCTGACACCACGGCACTCTAGCCTGGGCAACAGATCGAAACTCTGTCTCTAAAAGAAAAAAAAAAAAAGAAATACAATTATTTAGACCTAAAGAATCAGGTGACCCTCAGAACTGTTAGAAAATTCTCTCAACGTGACATTAAAGTAACCATCTTTCCTTTAGTATTAATATTATAATAGTTCCCTAGTGCTGCTGTAACAAATTACCACAAACTAGGTGGTTTAAAACAACATACATTTATTCTCTTAACAGTTCTGGAGATCAGAAGTTGGAATTTAGTTTCACTGGGCTGAAATCAACAAGTCAGCAGGGTCATACTCCTTCTGGAGCTCTATGGGAGAATGTTTCCTTGCTTTCTCCAGCTTCTAGAGCTGCATTCTTGAATTCCGTAGTTTGTGGCCTCTTCCTCCATCTTCAAAGCCAACAGCATAGCATCTTCAAATCTCTCTGCCTCCATTTTCACATCACCTTCTCTTTTATAAGGATCCTTGTGATTACATCAAGCACACCCAAATAATCGAGGGTAATCTCCCCATTTCGAGGCCAACTAATTAGCAACTTGAATTACCCTAGTCATGTAACATATTCACTGGCTCCAAGGAATAGGACGTGGAGATCTGTGGGGAGAGGGTGGTCATTATTTTTCCTATCACACCCTTGTTTACAAATTTTGAATATAACCTTATGTTATAGTCAAACCTTTCTTTATAACCTTTTGTTATACATTTTATTCAACTTGCTTTTGCCACTTTTCTCTGAGTACATGCTGCATGTATCTACCCCACTCTTAAATGGCTAGAGAGTATTCCAATTATGAAATTGCCAGAGTTTAATCATTTCTCCCTAGATAGAAATTTAAGTTACCAATTTTTCACTGCTATAAACAGTGGGGCAATTAACATCCCCATACATATCTCTTTGCACAATTGTGACTATGTTTCTATAGGAAAAATTCCTAGAGGTTAAAATTCTGAGTCAAAATGTATATCCATTTAATTTTGACATTATTAACAAATCATGTTCCAAAAATGTGTACTCATATTTTACATTCATACCAATAATGTATGAGAGTGTCTATCTTCCATACTACTTATACTAGATATTTGGGATTCATTTTTGAGTCTTTCAGGATGTTTATAGCACTTTGAGCTATCTTTATAGGTTTTCCTGGAACAAAATAAAGGCTTAATGTTTGGTGAATTGAATGTTAAAACAATGCAAATCCATGTGTACAACTCAAGGGGGTGAGTCCTAACAATGATGCATCAGTAACAGATAATATGTGTAAATGTGACTGGTATAAAGTACTATTAACATGTTATTTTCATGCATGGAATGTGTTCTTTTCTTATTTTTTTAAAAATTTTTTATAATTTAATTTTTTCTACATATTTTTAGTTGGCCAATTAATTTCTTTCTATTTTTAATAGAGAGAGGGTCTCGCTCTTGCTCAGGCTGGTCTCGAACTCCTGAGTTCAAACGATCCGCCCGACTCGGCCTCCCAGAGTGCTAGGATTACAGGCGTGAGCCACCACACCCAGCCGTTCTTTCCACATTTAGTTCTCATATCTCATACTGATTGACCTTGCTATTTCCCAGTTTCACATGGCATATGCTTTGTTACGAAGACTCATGATATACTTTCACTATGTACCCCAGAGTCTCTAAGGTCTAAAGTGTGTGACTGTGCTCGTCCTTCAGGAGGAAAGCCATGACAAGCTTATGGGCATGCGCGCTCACTGAAGATAGTAAGAAAGCCCAATATCAAAAGTTTCAGAGAACAAGGATTCCCACTCCAGGGTAGGTAAATATTTTGGAGGGTCCAGAGTCAACTGATTTTGTACTAAATAATTTCTTAAGGACAGGACCCCATGGGCTTAGATGAAACGTCCTGGTGAGCACCCTACCCTATGGATGCCTACCCTGCCCCCCACCCTGGGAAGTGGCAATAAACTCTGTAATACTGAGGACCATGACCACATGAGGTGCAGGCATGAGGGAGCTTGCTGGAAGAGCACTGAAGGTTGACCTCAGCTCTCAAGGCTATGACAGCTGGGGGAGATCCTTATTCTCTACCATCCACTTCCCCTGGCCTGCTCTAGAACTAGGAATCAGCTTCTCAGTGGGAGTAAAAGCAGTGTTGGTAAGAGGAAGTGTAAGAGAATAGGCTTCAGCACTGCCCTGATTGGTTGTTTCTGGAGTTAGAGTTTATATAAACCTAAGTGGGAATTGCTCCCTCTAGTTTTCTTCCCACACCACGGTTTGGAAGGGGTGTGTGTGTGTTTGTTTTTTTTAAGTAAATATTTTACTACTGTGCTCACAACAGTAGGAAGGTGTGTGTTTAAGAACATAGAAGAGGCCGGGCATGGTGGCTCACGCCTGTAATCCTAGCACTATGGGAGGCCAAGGCGAGAGGACTGTTTGAGGTCAGAAGTTCGAGACCAGCCTGAGCAAGAGCCGAGACTCCCCCCCGTCTCTACTAAAAATAGAAAGAAATTAACTGGCCAACTAAAATATATATAGAAAAAATTAGCCTGGCATGGTGGCGCAGGCCTGTAGTCCCAGCTATTCGGGAGGCTGAGGCAGGAGGATCACTTGAGCCCAGGAGTCTGAGGTTGCTGTGAGCTAGCCTGACGCCATGGCACTCTAGCCGGGGCAACAGAGTGAGACTTTGTCTCAGAAAAAAAAAAAAAGAAAAAGAAAAAAAAAAGAACATAGAAAAGACAATGTCCTGAAACTAGAAAGGAAATGGGCCCCTCTACCATCCTTCCCCCCACCCACCCCAGTACCAACCTGCAAGTACATGTGAGCATACACTCAGTTTTCATCCCTGGCTTTGTAGGATTTGATCTCTCTCTAGAGGCAACTGAGTGGTGCCCCCTGATAAGCAGTGTTTGGGAGAAAGAATGTTTGGTATGAACACAGCCACAACTCAGAAAATACTCCTGAAACTACTAACATATTAAAATAATTCACAAAGGACCTAAGAGGACTTAAAGGCTTGTGTCATGATTAAGAGTGGAAGCTCTGGAGCCTGAGGGCTTAAGACTGAATCCTGGCTCTGACACTAAGCTGTGACCTTGAGCAGGTCACATAACCTTTCTGTGCCTTAGAATCTTGTCTGTAAAATGGGGGTTAAAAATACCTACCGTATAAGGGTTGTTGTAAGGACTGAATGAAATAATGCATATAAAGCACCCCACGCTGTACCAGGCATATAGTAAGTGCTCACAAACATAAGCTATTATTCCATTCTTCCACAGTGCCTCACAGTTCTATGTCCAAAGTCTTTAAGGTATTCGTGGCGCAAATGAAATAGACAACTATTAGTTTTATACACTTCCCTAACATGCTAATTTGCCCATACTTAGCCTACTAAATTTCCAATAATATGGGAATAGCTGTTGTTACCATTGCTTAATTCTCTTCCCCAAACTTTGTGGTTCTGCCTCCATTTTCCAGAAACCTTTTGCTGGCCCCATCTCTGCCTCTTCTTCCACTCCCTGACTTGTTCCTACACATGTACCGTGTGTTGCTTTAAGATTTCAGAAGGTAAAAAGAAAGTAGCCAATTAAAAAATTGTTTGCAAATGGCAGTGGGTACTTCCCGTGCCCCACTACCATATTCCCCAATTCCTTCTTTTCCTGTGTATCTGGAAGATTTCTGTGCAACAGAAAGGCCACCGCCTATAGGAAGTTCTGTGGATTCATTTGCATAATGTATCACCTTGGGTGAGGGCAGCAGGTTTTTCAGGTCAGACACTGCCCCACACCCCTTCCCCTGAACTACCTGCATTCCCAGGATATTAAGTCAGGAGGCTGGGGAGGATACGTAGAGGGAAAATTATGCCTGGTCCAGTACTGAGGTAAACTTTTCTGCCCTGCGCATCTGCACTCTAGCCCTAATTGGCGTGCCTGGCTCGGTGCGTGTGTCTCTCTCTACATTTCCACAGCACCCACCCCTTAAGTAGCTGGTTCCCATGGCTTTTATGGACCAAATTATTGTTCCACACTGCTCCTGCTCTTAATTGAGGGCATGGTGACCACTGGGGAGAAATTCTTGCTTGAATTCCAAAGAGGCAGTGGAGGTTCTCCTGGAGGTTATTTCTTTCAAGTTCACTTTGAATAACACAATCAGAAGACAGCAGTGTGAACTTTATATGACAACAACCTAAGTCTCTTCATCATGAAAAATGGAATGAGGGAGTTGGAGTTGAAAAAGGAAGTGTCTTCTGCTCCAAAGCAAGCCACTACACTCTCCCCCAAATTAAGTATCCAATCCTTTTATCCCCAAACAGTGGCCAAAGTAGGGAAAACCACACTAGCCATACCAGGAAATAGAATAATTTTGGTTCATAGCCCGCTACTCAGAAGAAGGAGCTCCCCCAACATAATGTCCCAACACTGGATGAAAGGAGGGAAAAGGGCTAAAGATAAATTCTTAGCATGATCTCAAGAGTAAAACCGGATGGGGATGGGAAGCCTTAGGTCAGATTGTTTACAATTCCTTGAAGCATTGTGGTGGCCACAACTGGTACATGATACTAGGAATTCTTCCCATTTTCCTGGTCTGTGAGGGGCAAACATTACTTAGGTAAATGTTGGCATACCCAGGCCAAATAGGCAGTGGCTATAGTAACCTCAATTCCTTGGTTACCTCAGAGGTATCCAGTTGATATTCCCATCAAAATACCCAACTGGCTGGGCGTGGTGGCTCACGCCTGTAATCCTAGCACTCTGGGAGGCCAAGGCGGGAGGATCGCTCAAGGTCAGGAATTCGAGACCAGCCTGAGCAAGAGTGAGACCCTGTCTCTACTAAAAATAGAAAGAAATTAGCTGGACAACTAAAAATATTTAGAAAAAAATTAGCCGGGCATGATGGCACATGCCTGTAGTCCCAGCTACTCAGGAGGCTGAGGCAGGAGGATCGCTTGAGCCCAGGAGTTTAAGGTTGCTGTGAGCTAGGCTGATGCCACGGCACTCTAGCCCGGCAACAGAGTGAGACTCTGTCTCAAAAAAAAAAAAATACCCAACTGATATGAGATGTAAACATTGAGATACATAAGAACAGGAGACATGTATTTATCCACTGGGGGTATAAGGATGAGCAGAGGGTTGATAAACATATGCTCCTTATTAGAAAGTAAAATCCTGTGGGCAGAAACCAGTACTGATGAAGATTTAATATGATCTGGTCTTCCTCCTCCACCTGCATTCTACCTTGGAGTGTGAGCCACCCATCCCAACCCCAAACAACATGAAGGTGATGTCTCAGCCATTATTACTTTCTCTCTCCCCTAAAAAAAAAACAAATCAACAAAATACTCAGGACAGTAGCAAACACAAAGCAGTCTTCATTTCTTCCACACGTCAGAAACATTTTCAATTACAGTTCAGCTTCACCGAGGTCCACACCAAGTAGTAAAATGCCAAGAGCACAGAAAAGCTGGGTTGCAGGGAATCCCTGTTAATGAGGCACTATGGGGGAGGTTTCACTCAGCCATTCCACTAGACAAGCTGGAGGCCCATGCGGGTCCCTGAGAAAAAGAATCATTCTGGCTTATGCTCTGAAGGAATCCTACTCCTCACTCCCTCCTTACAGTGTGCCTATGAAGGCCACTGAAAAGAGAGGTCCTTGCTGAAGCCTAACAAGAGCTACTTTGTTTGAGGAGCAGCTCTTTTAATAGTGGGGGTTTTCCCTTAGCAGAGTTTCTCATTGGAATTAAAAGACTCCAGCCACATAAACAGTTGCAGGGCCCACAGTAGTCAGACTGTTTCCTGGGAGGCATCCATAGTTAGTAAGTTGTCATATCCTCCAATCAGTCAGGATATGTTCTAGTGGGATTCTGGGTCTTCAGCTCAGCCATGACTCAAGCAAATGGGCAGAGCTGGAAGATCACAGAGAGCCTAAGGTGCTAAGAGGTAAGTTATCCCAACGGACCTGGGTAGGAGGGATGTGAATGGTATTTCCAACCCTTCCAACTATATAGCGGATACCCCCGGTGTCCAAACATAGCAGTAAATCTTTTTTTAAAAAAAAAACAAAACCTATTTGGGGATTGCTCTTTCTTCTGACAGGCTTAACAGAAAACTCAAGAAAACGTCCTGATGTGTACTTACCCATGAGCCTCATCCTCTCCTTCAATGTTACAGTTGCTTTTGGCAACCCCCAACCCATCCCCAAATACCCAGAAGATAGAATCAGACAATGCTTTGCCTTGCTTCAGCCTCAAAGGGTGGCTCTGCGTTCTCAACCCTGGCCCGAGGGTGCCGGTGGCAGCAGACACAGTGGAGGTAGTCCACTACATTATGGGTGAAGAGTGAGCGCAATGGATGCAAATACTGGAAGAAAAGGAGCATGAAGCCAATGGAAATCAGATAAGCAATAATGAGCTGCACAGCAATCAAGGAATGACAATAATTCAGTAACACTTTCACTCCAAAGAACTTAAAAACCAAGACCATAATCACATTCTCTACCAACCTCACACTATAGTGCAGGCCCATATGTCCCCAGTTCTGACCTTTGTCAACAAGGTCTCGGTCTGCCAACCTCAACTGCAAGGCTGACCAGCAGGAGAAGTTGATGCCAGCGTAGAGGACGGTGATGGAAATCAGCACCACCAGAGTGCCGACTCGGCTGAAATTCTTCTCGATGTTATTGGGCAACTGGGCACCACTTCTCCAGAACCTAACCCAAGGCTCAAAGAGGATGATCAGGAAGTTGAGCACTATGAAGGGCACAGCCTTCATTTTCAAGGTGGCTGAGAAGAGCACCAGAATCACGAGGCGGGAAGTGATTTCCAATGTTCGCCAGATGGTGATGCAAAGGACTTCTAGTGGCCCAAGGCGAATCTTGTAGTCATCATACTTGATCTGGATAGCCAACATGTTGCAAAGGGTAGCCCCGTAGGTGACAGATATCAGGGAAAAGACCATTAGCACAGCTGTAAATAAAAACAGAACAAAACAAAACAAAACAAGGAACAGAAAAAACAATCAGTCAGTGTTGGTGGTGAAGCCTATACTCACATCCAGAGGGCCAGAGAGATGATAGGTGGAACTTGAGAGCCCCAGTTAAGAGAAAATGCACGTATGATTACAGCTTTGTAAACAAATAGCATACACCTGAATAGACAGTTTTCCAAAGAAGACATATAAATGGCCACCAGATACATGAAAAGGTGCTCAACATCACTAGTCATCAGGGAAATGCATATCAAAACCACAATGAGCTATCACCTCACACCTGTTAGAATGACTACTAAAAAAAAGACAATTAACAAATATTGGTATGGATGTGGAGAAAAAGAAATGCTTGTACATCATCTGTGGGAAAGTAAATTGATGTAGCCATTATTGAAAACAGCATGGAGGTTCTCCAAAAAATTAAAAACAGAACTACCAGACAATTCAACAATCCCACTTCTGGGTATATTTCATTTCATATCCAAAGGGAATGAAATCAGTATCTCAAAGAAGTATCTGCACTCCCACGTTCATTGTAACTTTATTCACAGTAACCAAGATATAGAAACAACCTAAGTATCTGTTGACAGATGAAGAAAATGTGGTATATATACATATGATGGAATATTATTTGGCAATAAAATGAAGGAGATCCTGCCATTTGTGACAACATGGATGAACCTAGAGGACATTATGCTAAGTGAAATGCACTAGACACAAAAAGACAAATATTGCATTATTTCACTTACGTGTGGAATCTAAAAAAAGTTGAACTCATAAAAAAAGAGTAGAATGGTGGTTGTCAGGGGTTGGGAGCTGGGGAAAACAGGAGGATTTTGGTCAAAGGGTACAAACTTTCAGTTACAAGATGAATAAGTTTTGGAAATCTAATGTACAGTATAGTGACTATAGTTGATAATAATGTAATATACAATTGAAATTTTCAAAGAGAGTGGATCTTTTTTTTTTTTTTTTTTTGAGACAGAGTCTCACTGTGTTGCCTGGGCTAGAGTGCCGTGGTGTCAGCCTGGCTCACAGCAACCTCAAACTCCTAGGCTCAAGCGATCCTTCTGCCTCAGCCTCCCGAGTAGCTGGGACTACAGGCATGTGCCACCATGCCCGGCTAATTTTTTTTTTCTATATATATTTAGTTGGCCAATTAATTTCTTTCTATTATTAGTAGAGACGGGGTCTCGCTCTTGATCAGGCTGGTTTCGAACTCCTGACCTTGAGCAATCCGCCCACCTCGGCCTCCCAGAGTGCTAGGATTACAGGCGTGAGCCACCGCACCCAGCCAAGAGAGTGGATCTTAAGTGTTTCACCACACACACATGCACAAATGACAACTATGTGACGTGACAGATACATTAAATAGCTTGGTTGTGGTAATCATGTCACAATGTACACATATATCATTGTATACATATATACCTTGTACACCTTAAATATATACAATAACATAAAATAGCACGCACAGAAACAAGATGAGAAAATAAGAACCAAAATATCTTTTTTTGTGTGTAATAGGGTTTGATATCAGTTTTTTAAATCTTTTTTCTACACTTCTATTTTATAAATTCCCCATGATGAACATACAGTGCACTACTTTGATAATCATATAAATATATAAAATAAACTTCAAAAAAACTACTAACATTGAGAAGTCAGTAACACAAGAAGAGTACATATGAAGGGATTGGGCAGGCCTACCTAATGAGCCAGGCTTTCGGGCTAACATTGAATGAGGCAGAGAGAACTCTATCTGAAAAAATCCAGTCTTAGGAAACTCATAGAGAATGCCCTTGCTAACAGAAATTCCTTCTTTGATGTATATCTTCTTCAAGGAACTAACCTTGTTTGTGTGTGCTTCTAGAATGCTTGACTCCAGTGACACGTGTCAAAATATGTACTGGATGTAATCCTAGCACTCTGGGAGGCCAAGGCAGGAGGATTATTTGAGGTCAGGAGTTCAAGACCAGCCTGAGCAAGAGCGAGACCTCGTCTTTACTAAAAATAGAAAAAATTAGTCGGGCATGGGGGGGCGCCTGTATTCCCAGCTACTGGGGAGGCTAAAGCAGGAGAATCACTTGAGCCCAGGAGTTTGAGGTTGCTGTGAGCTAGGCTGATGCCAGGGCACTCTAGCCTGGGCAACAGAGCGAGAGTCTGTCTCCAAAAAAAAAAAAAAAAAAAAAAAAAGTTCATTCTCCAAGGTCCATGTGTAAAACAAACAAACAAAAAAAGGTGTAGTAGAAATTCCATAAGGGCAGAAGGGACTTTGTCTATTTTGTTCAGTGCTGTATTCCCAGAGCCTAACACATTACCTAGAACATAGTAGGTGCTCAATAAATGTTTGTGGAATTAACGAAGACTTCTGAGTTTAGAGAGGCAGCATAAAATACCTAGGATTAGAAATCCTTGGCTCAGCTGTGTGACAGCTTGTGGAAATCACTGAATATCTATTTATGTGCCTGAGTTTCCCAATTCACTGAGATACTCTAGAGTTGCTCATATGCATCATCAGCAATATCAATTCATCTACCTCCATGCTTTAGAAATCCCTGAAATTCCAGCAGAGTGGCTCAAAAATTTCCTGTTTCCTAGCCCATGGCATCCCTAGCACTACATGTTAGAGTAGGATGCTCCCTAACCTGCTCTACCTAAACCTCAACTATAGATCACACAGATGGCCCTTTCCTTTTCTTCCTTTATGTCAAAGGATACTGATTACTAAGAAAACTCTAGTGCTCTCAAGGAAAGTGGGAAGCCTAAGGAATACTCATCAAAAGAAAAGCTGGAGCTTTCTGTTCCTATAATGACACTGGGTCCAGAGAAACTCGATGTATGGAGATGTCAACCAGTGGGCAAGAAAAGTGAAGATTTCTCTATGAAAATCCAAAAGGAAGCACAGCTCTGTTTCTGAGTTCTTCTTCACTTGTAAGCAGAGTGTTCGAATCCCAAAGACTGGAATGGGAGACTCCCAAAGTGGCTACTCTAGACTTTCTCAACCACTCAAAGTTCCATCCTCAAGAGCTGACGTTCCTCGTGAAGCTGGGAATGAATGTCAGAGCGTTTATGTAGCCAAGTGTGGCGATGCTTTCCCTTACACTAGAACTTACTGAGAGTGGTATAATAGGAGGAAGAAAACCTGATGCTGTCAATAAATGTAAAAACACTTTCCATCTGCCTCCCTACAAACAGACTCATGCCATAATAGATCAAAATACTGCTAGAGTTAGAAATATAGGCTTTGAAGGCAGACACCTTGGATTCCAACCCAGTCTTTGCCACCTACTACTTACGGGACCTTGGGAAATTTACTTAACCTCTCAGTGCTTCTGTTTCCTCATTTATAAAATGGGGATATAATAATTATCTCATAGGGTTGTTGTGAAGATTAAATGAAAAAATTACATGCAAAGGGCTTAGAGAAATGCCCCTAGACCCTAGCAAATGCTGTCTTCTATCTGTCTTCTTCCTTCTTCTTCTCCCTCCCCCTCCTCCCTCCTCCTCCTCCATTTCCAAAAGTGTAATAGATGCATTTACTTTACCCAGGCACTATCCTAGCACTTAAAAAGTCAAGTCACTTAAAAACTGAGAGAACACCTAGAAATATATATATATATTTATACACATTAAATAAATGTTAAATATATTTTATATATTAACTATTATATATTATTTATGTACATTTATTATTATATATTTTATATGTACCTATAAATAACTATTGAAAAAAGATGTATTGGCATACTGTACTTTTATTTTTTTTATTTTTTATTTTTTGGCATGCTGTACTTTTTAAAAAAAACATTGTTGAATAGAATGCTTTATACAGTACATTTTGGTGTAAATATATATATGTTGTGTGTATGTTTATGTTTACATAGTAGAAAGAAGTACAGAAGAACATATACTGGATGGTTAACAGAGATTAACTTTGAGAAGTGAGATTACATTTCCTATTTTATATCTATTCTGTATGGTTTTGCATTTCTACCATAGCCATGTCTCGTTTTTATAATTAAAAAATGATGACCAAAAATAGTAATACATGATCATGAAAAAATTTTCAAACCATACAGAAGAATTTTAAGTAAAAATTAAGAGGCTGCTGACTTCTCATTCCCACTCCCAGAGGTAGTTTCTTACACAGCTTTCCAGAAATTTTCTGTGCATATACAATTACCTGTAGGTCATTCAGTTTGGGCATTATTACTTTTGTAATGCATATATATTTTAATTAGATGATTTGATGACCCTTAAAATTCTCATATGGAAAAGCATCATTATTTACAAAGAGTTTTCTCCTCAAACTATTGTCAAGTGTATGTATGTGAAAAGTTTCAAGATCAACAGAACTTCAGGAACAATTCTTAGTGGAGAAAAAGAAAAAAGAGGGCAAATTTCCTCCTTACATTTATTTAAGACATGGGAATTTGCCAAACAGGGTCAGCACCTAATAATAAGGAAATAGTCCAAAGCTGTTTCCACACCTATACCAGCTCCTGCTCAAGCAGATGAAGCAAATCTCAGGCTGTTATAACTCATTAACAGCATTTTTTCTCAACTTCGAAAACACTGACTCACATTTCATCCTCTTCTAGAGGTCTTACGCATTTCAGGATCCCTCTTTTACAAGTGGGAAATTAAGGCAATGACTGCTTTATAACTTCCTCCAAAGATCATAGTGAAGGTCAGAACTTGGACCAGGCCCTGACTCTCCTCATTAGTATTCCTCCTACACCCTTTTTTTCTGTCTCCACTGATATTGGCAGAAATGATTAAATTAGTGGTTCCCAAATGTGGCTGATCAGAATCAACTTTTTAGTCATACAGATTACTGGCCTCCCCATCCTCTGGGATTGATCATGTCAGGGGAGGGAATGTAATTTTAAAAAGAAACTTACATGATTCTTTTCTTTTTTTTTTTTTTTGGTGGGTTTTTTTCCCTTTTTCTTTTTAATTATTTATATATATATATATACACACATATATACATATATGTATATATACATTTATATATATATATATATTTGTTGTTGTTGTTGTTTTTGAGACAGAGTCTCACTCTGTTGTCCAGGCTAGAGTGCCATGGCATCAGCCTAGCTCACAACAACCTCAAACTCCTTGTCTCATGCGATCTTCCAGCTTCAGCCTCCTGAGTAGCTGGGACTACAGGCATGCGCCACCATGCCCGGCAATTTTTTCTATATATTTTTAGTTGTCTGGCTAATTGCTTTCTATTTTTAGTAGAGACAGGGTCTTGCTCTTGCTCAGGCTGGTCTCAAACTCCTGACCTCAAGAGATTCTCCCGCCTCGGCCTTCCAGAGTGCTAGGATTACAGGCATGAGCCACTGGGCCCCGCCTTAATTATTAATATTATGGGTAAATAATAGTTGTAGATCATCATAGGGTACATGTGATGTTTTGCTACAGGCATACAATGTGAATCAATCAACTCAGAGTAATTAGGGTATCCATCACCTTAGGCATTTAACATTTCTTTGTGTTAGGAACATTCCAATTCTACTCTTTCAGTTAAAGTATACCCTAACTTATTGTTAATTATAGCCACTTTATTGTGCTACCAAATATTGTTCATTCTATCTACCCATCTAATTATATTTTTGTACCCATTAACCATCCTCATTTTATTGTCCCCATTCCCCACTACCCTTCCCAGCCTCTGGTGACCATCATTCTACTCTTTGTCTCCACGAGATCAATTGTTTTTAATATTTAGCTCCCACACATGAGTGAGAACATATGAGATGTGTCTTTCTGTGCTTGACTTATTTCACTTAACATAGTGCTCTCCACTTCCATCCACGTTGTTGCAAATGACAGCATTTCATTCTTTTTGTGGCTATATAATATTGCACTGTGTATATGTACCACAATTTCTTTATCCATTCAGCTGCTGATGGACACTTAGGTTAATTCCACGTCTTGGCTATTGTGACTAGTGCTGCAATACACAGAAGAGTGCAAATAATTTTTTTTTTTGAAACAGAGTCTCACTCTGTTGCCTGGGCTAGAGTGCCGTGGCATCAGCCTAGCTCACATCAACCTCAAACTCCTGGGCTCAAGCGATCCTCCTGTCTCAGCCTCCCAAGTAGCTGGGACTACAGGAGTGTAACACCACACCTGGCTAATTTTTTCTACTTTTAGTTGCCCAGATAATTTTTTTTTTCTATTTTGAGTAGGGACGGGGTGTTGCTCTTGTTGAGGCTGGTCTCCAACCCCTGACTTCAAGTGATCCTTCTGCCTCAGCTTCCTAGAGTGCTAGGATTATAGGCATGAGCCACAGTGCCCAGCCTGAATTCCCATCCTTTGGATATACACCCAGCAGTGGGATTGCTGGATCATGTGGTAGTTCTATTTTTAGTTTTTGAGGAACCTCCATACTGTTTTCCATAGTGGTTGCACTAATTTACATTTCTACCAACAGTGTATGAGGGTTCCCCTTTTTCCATATCCTAGCCAGCATTTGTTATTGCCTATCTTTTTGATAAAAGCCATCTTAACTGAACTGAGTGTTGATTTGCATTTCTCTGATGACTAATGATGTTGAGCATTTTTCATATACCTGTTGGCCATTTGTATGTCTTCTTTTTTTTTTCTTTTTATCTTTTTTCTTTTTTTTTCCCTATTGGTAAGAGATCATGTACGTCTTCTTTTGAGAAATGTCTATTCAGATCCTTTGTCCATTTTTTAATCAGATTATTTGATTTTTTTCCTGTTGAGTTGTTGAAGCTCCTTATATATTTTAGTTATTAATCCCTTGTTAGATGGGTAGTTTGCAGGTATTTTCTCCCATTCTGTTACCACATGATTTTGATGATCAGTAATATTTGGAAACCTCTTATTAAAGACAGCCATCCCTAAACAAATGAGACACAAAAATAAAACTAACAGCATAATTTAAACACTCTGGGTAGGGGAAAATATTCTACTAACTGCTCATATTATTAGCTTCTTCTGGACCCAGAGAGGGTTTATCTGTGGCATTTTTAGTCTACACAGGTTATCCCAGTTTAAGCAATCTGGCAGGACTGAGATGTCTGACTCTTCAAGTTCTCTGACTATCTACCAGTCCAATAAAACTTTTGGTGATGATGGAAATATTCTGTATCTATGCTGCCCAACAAAGCAGTTACTAGCCACACGTGGCTATTGAAAACTTGAAATGTAGCTAGTATTACTGAGGAAGTAACTTTTAAATTTTATTTAATTTTAATTCAAATAGCCACATGAAGCTAGTGGCCAGTATATTGACAGGTGGGGTCTAGACTTCTAAGACCCTGATTTCAGTGGAGCCCTCCCCTCTCCTGACCCGACTCACCTCTACCCGGGGGGACCTCTGAAGAGATCAGGGTCACATAGAGCTGATAGGTCAGCTGGGGCACTGAGCCCAGGAAGGCTTGGATCTGTGACATACGTTTGTAGGCATTGCGGTGCATAGCCAGGGTCCGGATGGAGTGGCCCACCTCCCATTCTATCAGCACCTCCTCGCCATCTATTAGCATCTTCTTTCGGGTGAGGCTGACATAGGGCTCCTCCTGCCCCTCTTTCTTCCACAGTGTGAGGTACTTAATCATGGCCTCCAAACATCTGCAGAAGTAAAGCATCACGGGAACTTAACTAAAGCTGTCCTGGGAAAGGAGGTTGTAATGAGGGGATAAAATAACTTGCGGAGGTTGTGCCGCTTTTCGCCGTTTTCTCTCTACGGTTCTGCTCATTTCTCATGAGTCAAAGGGTTGGTTATGTCTTCTACAAGTTACATGAGCTAATCCTTTTTTATTTAGTCACTGAATGACCTAAGAACACCATTTTAGAAGTATTTCTTTGAGAACTTAAGGAATTTTGTCTTTTTAAGAATAGGCCTGTGGTAGAAAAGTGCCTTGAACATAAAAGCCAATACTGTGTTGAGAGAGAATGATGAAAGTTCCAAAAGGTCCTGTTTTTCATAACACCTCAAGTTCCTGAGGTAAAAGCATTCCTTATTCAAAGCATTCAGCTCCATAATTGAAGTTTTTAGGTTCTGCTTTTTCAAGAAAGTGCCCACAACTATTTACTGTCTTAGCCAAAAGGTCTTGGGAGAGATCAGGAAAAAACGTCTCATATATACAGGAAGCCACTTAAGCAACAAAGGTCTTAAAAGCCTTGACAATTCAGAACTGAATGAACTATAAACCTTGGGAATCTCAAAAGATTTCTGTAAAGGTTATTTTTTGTGCCTCTTGATCTGTTTAGAGATAACAGCCTTTTTTTTTTTTTTGAGACAGAGTCTCGTTCTGTTGCCTGGGCTAGCGTGAGTGCCATTGCGTCAGCCTAGCTCACAGCAACCTCAAACTCCTGGGCTCAAGCAATCCTTCTGTCTCAGCCTCCCAAGTAGCTGGGACTACAGGCATGCACTACCATGCCCGGCTAATTTTTTCTATATATTTTTAGTTGGCCAGTTAATTTCTTTCTATTTTTAGTACAGATGGGGTCTCACTCTTGCTCAGGCTGGTCTCGAACTCCCGACCTTGAGGGATCCACCCACCTCGGCCTCCCAGAGTGTTAGGATTACAGGCATGAGCCACTGCGCCCCGCCGGATAACAGCCTTTTAAAGTGGATTCTTTCTTTACAAAAAAGAAAACATCTTTATGAGAGCCTATCATCCTTGAAATAGTGATAAGATCATGTTTCCTACTATATCCCTTCCATCTCCCCCATGTAAATCTGAAGTCATTAGCAGTTCTGATGTAGTGACTAGAAGAGAAGCAACTAGAACATCTTGTTTTGGAACACCCAAGTTACCACTTCCCCCACTCACCTTGAAATGAATAGAAACTGTGGACTATTTCTTATGACAAGAAGAACATTTGTGTTGGAAATGAAGACATCTTCCCCAATAGATTAAGGGCAAGGGTTGTGTTTATCTTGTTCACAGCCCTTATCACATAGCGGGGATTTGAAAAATATTTGCTGAGTAAATGAAAGAATGAGAAGGAAGAAAAGAATACAGAGTGAGAAATTATGGGAGGAAAGAATAATAATAATATCAATGTAATTTAATAGAAAAATAAACCAAAGCCAAGCTCAGAGATTTATAGGCTCTCTAGGCTTTGGCTCTAGATAGGAAGGTTTGAAACATGTGCTGTCTGCTGTTCTCCACAGATCACCCTGACATTGATGCATGTGTACCACTCTGAAGCATGTAGTTTGAAACTTCCACTTTTTAGAGACAAACTCTAAGACCTGGGAGAGAAAAAGATGAAAAGAAAGAACAGAGAAGAGGCCGACGCACGGTGGCTCAGTCCTGTAATCCTAGCACTCTGGGAGGCTGAGGCAGGAGGATCACTTGAGCTTGGGACTTCAAGACCAGCCTGATCAAGAGCGAGATCCCATCTTTACTAAAAATAGAAAAATTAGCCTGGTCTCATGGTGTGCACCTGTAGTCCTAGCTACTTGGGAGGCTGAGGCAGGAGGATGGCTCGAGCCCAGGAGCTTGAGGTTGCCGTGAGCTAGGCTGATGCCACGGCACTCTAGCCCAAGTGACACAGTGAGACTTTGTCTCAAAAAAAAAAAAAAAAGAAAGAACAGAGAATAAAAAGCAACACTTTATTCCTGTTCAGGAAAAATGCCTAAGTGCAATTTCAACCAAAGATTTTAGATTTTAACTCAAACCCGTCATCAGTGCTATTGCTAAATAAAGTATCAGGGGAAATGGTGGCATGAAATGCTGTTTATGCTTCTATTCTTAAGGTTATTTATTGGTTTAAGTAAGGGTGTTTGTCTTGCTTGTAAGCTTCAGTAAATAACAGTACATTTTCATTTCCAGAAGTATGCTTGCAGTTTATGTAAGGGAGCCAGGCCCTACAAACACCTTCATGTGCCTG
The DNA here is from genome assembly GCA_963574885.1 of Lepilemur ruficaudatus. NCBI lineage: Eukaryota > Metazoa > Chordata > Mammalia > Primates > Lepilemuridae > Lepilemur > Lepilemur ruficaudatus. The sequence continues at coordinate 23,492 of CAUYRT010084820.1, forward strand.
ATAGCATTAATCAAGTTTCTAACTACCTAAAAAGAAATTGGCCTTGAAAATAAGTAAATCAAGAGTATAATTTATGAGTTTTTAATTATTTTTTTCCCTGCTGTGGGCTTAGCTGCCAAAGGTTTTAAATGCTTCCCAATCATTTCTAGCAGAAGCTAAATGACAAAAACGAGAAACAGGCCGGGCAAGATGGCTCACACCGGTAATCCTAGCACTCTGGGAGGCCTAGACGGGAGGATGGCTCAAGGTCAGGAGTTCAAGACCAGCCTAAGCAAGAGTTGAGACCTCCGCACCTACTAAAAATCGAAAGAAATTAGCTGGACAGCTAAAAATATATAGAAAAAAGTAGCCGGGCACGGTGGCACATGCCGTAGTCCCGGCTACTCGGGAGGCTGAGGCAGGAGGATCACTTGAGCCCAGGAGTTTGAGGTTGCTGTGAGCGAGGCTGATGCCATGGCACTCTAGCCCGGACAACAGAGTGAGACTCTGTCTCAAAAAAAAATTTTTTTTGATTGTTAATAACTTGCACTCTAGTTTGAAGCTCTTCACTATGGGTCATCAAGGTTTCTCAGTAAAGAAAAAAGAATTGGGCTTTGGATAGAGAGGAGGTATCCTGAAACTCAGGGAGAATTTGGAGTAGGGAAGACAAGGAAAAGCATTATTGCACAGGTTAGGTAAGATAGTCCAGGCGCTCTGGGGCTCCTTCCTGAAATGCAGTCCCCCACCTATAGCTAGGTAAATGCCATGCTAAAGGACAACGTCCATACCCAGGACCTGTGGCCATAGATCCTCCAGTCTGTACATGATCAAGAACATGACTCTATTCTGCCCCAATGCTTTATCAGCTGACCATTCTAGGGGAAAGAGCAATGCCTGGATTTCAATAAGATTTTTTTTTTATTCTAAGAATAAAAAAACCCCCAAAAAACAACAACAAAAAAAACAATACTCAACACTGCCTACAGAGGGTGGAAATAATAAAGCGCTTGAGAGGCCACAAAGCAAACAAAGGTTAAGTCAAAACAAGGGTGGAGTGGGGGGTATGGGGTGGATAACTTGCTGAAATTTGCATGTTGAAAGTTCTTGCTCCGTTAACTCAATTTGCATTTGAAAAAGGAGAGAAGAATGGTTTCAGGGCTCTTTTAGTGACATCTTTAAACTCTTGGTTCTGAGTTCCAGATGAGGTCTTCCTTTTACAGCTTCAAAGACTCAGAACTGGAAAGGACTTTGTTTTGAGACAGGGTCTTAGCTCTGTTGCCCAGGCTGGAGTGCAGTTGCCCAATCACAGCTCACTGCAACCTCAAACTCCTGGGCTGAGGCAATCCTTCCCTAAGTAACTGGGACCACAGGTGTGCGTCACCATGTCCGGCTAATTTTATTATTATTTTTTTTTGTAGAGATGGGGGTGTCATTAAATTGCCCAGGCTCGTCTTGAACTCCTAGGCTCAAGCGATTTTACCTGCTTCGACCTCCCAAAGTGCTGGGATTATAGGTATAAGCCATGGCTCCAGGCTGAAAAGGACCTTTAGATCACCCAGGCCAAAGATTGCATATAAGCCAGCTGAGTCACATCTGACCAACAGATTTGGTTGGATCTATACTATGGTGGTTTTTTTTTTTTAAGTCGTCAAAATTTAAAATCATGACATTTCATATAAAATCCTGTTTTGGAAGCTTCTCCTGAAAAATTGGGGGATCTGGCCAGTTTCCAACACGGAAACATTGGGCCAGAGCTGTTGAGCGGCTGCCTCCTGAAGGATTGCCATGGTACTCACTACTCCTCATCATTTCTCTAACATTGAGACTTCGTTTTCATTTATCATCACACACTAGGCTACTGTTTTTCTTATACTTGGCTCATTTCACTCATTTATGATACCTGCCTGGCTCCTGCAAGCTTTTGTGTTTGAGACCTATGAGCTGCCCAACCCATTTATCTTACAGATGAGGGAACTGAGGCCCGAGGCATTGTCAGAGATTTCATCAAGGCCACACAACTAGTCAATGACAGAGGGAGGACCAGACTCCAGGTATCCTGAATTCCAGGCCACTGTTTCTGTTGATATCCTATATTTTCTCTGATAGAGCCTAATCAAGTCCTCTCCATTAAAAAATATATTGATAATGACACTTTCCAGCTTTATCAAGGTATAATTGACAAATAAAAATTGTATATTTACAGATAGGATATTTTATAAAGGGGGGAGTTTCCATTCTTAATCAGTTGACTCACAGACTGTTTTAGCTATCTAATGATACCTTCCCATTGCAACATTCTGACCCACAGTCCTCAGCTGACTGCAGGTATCTCTTGCAATCAAGACAAACTTGGTCCATTCTTCCCTCTTGAACTCATAAGTTTTTGTAATGTCTCTCTACCTTGAAAACTCCATAGCATCCAGATGAGACTGCTGACACAGATACCTGTCTCCCTAGGATTAACCACATTCTCTTCTCTTCAAGTCAATCTGAACGGAAATGCTTGATGCTACAACATTGTTCTACTGTATCCACATAGAAAGATGGCTATCTTCCTTTGCCCCCTCCCAACTATATGCCTTTATTGCAGAAATATACAAAGAGATAAACAAGAGCCTGATGAACTGACAGAAAAGTGAACTACATTGGGCTGGGGGTACCAGATTACCACAGATGGTTTAAGGTATTTTTTCAGATGTCAAATTAGGAAAACTTGGGAAAACTTGAAAATAGCAGTAGCTCAGGGTACAGAAACGGAATGTGAGATGTGATGGAAGGTGGGGGGGGGAAGGGACGGACTTTCATCCAATTTACAGAGCATCCAGAAGGCACAGTCAAAATTACACACTCTGCAGCTATGGCCTGTGTGCACAGGGTGATCACGTCTTTTGGTTCCATACTAGTTTTCGCAACCCAAATCCAGACAGCAAACATTGTCTAATGAAGTCTTACCAATGGCATTCATAGTTTTGGAACACAGGTATATGCCACATGTTCATCATGGTGGCATTTAAGATTTCAGATAAGGTTTTTGGATGGTAGACAGGGAAGCCAAGAGTGGGAGGGAATGGGAGAGTCGATTAGATTACAGGCATAGTAACAATCTTGTAAATATTAGTTTCATCTTTCTCTGCGTAAGTCTGGAGTAAGGGTGAGGATGGAGAAGAGATTAAAAAGTTGCTCACCTGATAACAGGTCCCAAGAGGATTAGATGCATAAATAACGATAGCGGTTTATCTTTGGCCAGATCTCTGTGGACAAAAATGAGGGTCAACTGGACCATAATGGATGAAAACATAAAGAAGGAAAAAGTGTATGCCATCCAGTACGTTTCACTGTTCTTTCGATAGACTCTAACCATGTACAAGGCAGATGCAGCCTCCCCACAGTACAAAAAGGTGGAGAAGAGGATGCTAAATGGAAAGGTAAAGCGGGGGTTGGCCCCACGGATGACATCTTCCTCCAGAGATGAAACCGGATCCACGTTTGGCTCCTCAGGAATTTCATAAACTCTGTCCATTGTCGAAGTTCTTTCTTAGTGTTGTGGTCTGGAGTTCAGAGCACCCTCACACCCAGCCCCAAGAGAACCCTGTACCCACTGCAGTCCAGGTATCGGTGAGGAGTACTCTGGTAAGTCCAGTTATCGAACGGAGATCCACTAGTTAGAGCAGGAGACCCCTCTCTACTAGACACAAATTCGACTTGGAGTCTGGGATGGAGAGCCCTGGAGTACCACTTTGAACTTGGCTCTCGATTGGCCCAGGATTCCAATCAACGTATGTGCTGTGAAACTTGAACAAGGCAAAAGCAAGCAGCCCAGAGCCCAGTCCGGAGTCCAATTCCAGGCGCATGAAGAGCCATGAGAAAGAAGAGCTGCTTCCCTGGCGTCTCCTTTCGCAGACCCCAGGCAGGGGGTAGCCACTCTGTTGGGAACCGACACTCAGCAGCTCCTCGCAAGGAGTCGTGACCAGTGTGCCCTCTCAAGTCAGCGGAGAACCGAGCCAGGGCAGAAGAGGGGGCGCAGCGTGAGAGTCCCTTTGAGGACTCAGTGCGCAGGTATCCTAAATACTGCTAGGTTGTGGCTATTAGCTCGCCCGCTCGCCCGTTCACCAGCGCTCTCTCAGGACCGCCGCTGAGTCCAAGGTTCTCAGGATGGCTGCTCCGATTCCTCGAGCCCCGCCCCCGAGACAGCCGGGCCGGGGGCAGGGGTATTGCCACAGCTCTGTCCACCAGCGCAGTCTCCAAGGAGAGAAGCAGAGCGCGCGCGCTCTGCAGGATCAAGAAAAGGCTAGACGAGTTTCTTCAACTGAGAGAAACTTTGCTAGTGAGAGGCACAACGGGGAGGGTGCCAACCCGGCTGGGCAGATGTCGCCAAATTCTTGGATGCCGTATGCAGCCAGGGTCCTGCCTGGCCCGCGATTCCAGCCGAGAGAGGTCGGCAGCTTCGGGGACTAAGGCACTGGGATGGCGGGGGCGGGAGAGATGGGCGGGACAGCTGGGACCAAACAAAACCAGCCGGAGAGTTCCAGGGCGGCCAGCTGAAGGATGCTCCCTGTGGCGAGGCGCGACACAAAGGGGCTTGGCTCACTCTTCAGAAGCACTTCTCCCCACGACCCCTCGGACCCAGGAGGGAGCCACAGCCTTCCTCTTCGCCAAGAGTAGCAGGCGCCCACTTCTACCCCGCCCTGCCTGACTAGTTAAGAGGCTGGCTCCCACATTCACTCAACCCACGCGGTTAGGCAGGTGTGCCTTCCTTGGTCGGCCTCAGGCTTGAACCTCCCTAGGTCCTATTGCCCTTCAGATAACATCACAGGAGAGGGAATCCGGGAGGCAATTGGGCCAGAGTTTCCAGCAGAAGGAAGATAGAATCACAGGATAGAGGTCAAGACTCGAGATCAACGCACAGACACTGAAAGCTCATATTATATACCTTGATTTCTCCACTTGCAAATGAGGCCAAGATAGGAGCTTTAGAATGAACTTTCAGGTCTTTGGTTGAAAGGTTCTGAAGAGGTGCCAAGCTCTAAATAACCTGGAGAGGAGCCAAGAGAGCTGTTACTAAAAACCGAGAGGGGTGTCTTAAAGAGGTCTGAAAATTGCCTGGATTTTTAAGAGCAATCCTCCCCCACCTCACTGAGCTTTTGTTTGCAAGCCTTCATTTGCGTAATTCTAAACCCCAGAGAAAGAGAGAAAACATCTGTCTCCTGGTAATAATACAAATATAGCAGAGCCTGTACCAATCTGCTGCAGGAAGTCAGTAAAACAAATCTATATGAGGAGTGGCCAAGTAGCAGCCACCAAAATGATGGCCTCAAGATAGACTTAGTCTTGTCGTTGTGTTGTTTTTTAAGGTTCCCACGACTGCTGCCTCCTTTCCCCAGGGCTGATTCAGGGCAGATTCTGCATCTTAAGGTTGCCTTCTGAAGTAAACTCCCCATCTTGGTCTGCACATGTGCTAGCAGCTGGGCTAGGAGGCTGCTTCTTCCTCAACATTTCACAAGGGAAAGCAACACTACTGAGAACAACTTCAGACAAAGTGTTGATTGGTTGGGACATTCCAGCTGGGACGAGGTTCTCCACCAGCAGTATATGAGGCAGAATCTCTCAGGGTTGCTTTAGGAACCTGTTTACAAGGTGGATCTCAGGCAGGGTGACCAACTCATCACATTTTTCTGGGATGGGGTGAGTTGGTCACCCTAACACAGGAGTGCAAAGCTGGGAAGAATGAAGAACCCCAATGTTTTTCTTTTAGCCTTTTCTCCTTTTCCGTGGCATCTCTCCCCAAATGCACAAATCTACAATGACTTCCTACTTTGTTCCAAAATGACTCCTGTCATTCAAGGCCTTCTGTAATCACTACACTACTTCCCTCTCAAACTTTGTCGCCCACGCTACCTTACCACACACCGTTTGCTTTAATCCAGCTGTTTTTCTCCCCTCTCATATTTGCCTTGCTCACTCCCCACCTCTGTGCCTTGATACCATTTACAGCCCCTTTTGCCCCTTTTCACCATTAGTCCAAATGCTAACCTTCCTTCAAGGGTTAGCTCAAGGACTACCTCCTCCAGGAAGCCTTCTCTGATCTCCGTGACCCTCACTTTTCTTGCTCTTTGTGCTACTTGCACATGCCCTCTTGTACTAACCTTTCACCTCTTTCCATGCTTGCCCTGCCTCCCCAACAGAAGTGTAAAGTTAGCGAGGGAGGGATGCTCAATGAATGTTTATTGTGACACTTGTTGATGACAATGGTGATTGACAAATGGTGATGATGATGAAGCTTCCTCCCCCATACTTCCTCCAAGAAACCATGCAAGGCTCAGACACACTCATCTCTAAAAGCTGTGGCCACTGGAGCCAGGGCATTCAGCTCACAGAGGATGCCTGCCAGCCCACATGATCCGTCCCTTCTCACAGTTCCTACAGCATTTTTTGGGTCAACATCAGTTTAGCACCAAATTACAAATTATTTCAAGTGTATTAATTTTTATCCCTCAACTGAATTATTATAGGTTCCTTGAAGCCAGAGCCCCTACTATACTTTTAGTGGATTCCCCCATAGCTGGTATAGACTCGTTAAAAGTTCCTGCCATCTGATCCCCTCACCCACTAGCTTCTCTATTTTCAGCCCTAGGACTCTCTGACGCTTTAGGTCACTAAATACTCTGGTCTCTTATTTCCCTGCTCATTTGTCCTACTGGGAGAAGCTAACTGAGGATTTGCCCTGTTTCTGTCCAACACCCTTTTTGGTCTTTCATGCCATCTCTAGATTCCAGCTCTTCACTCTTCTTAGGTAGGACTAGAGATGCTAAAAATGTTGGCAGTCATGAGACTGCTGAGGTCCTGGGGACCCCTTGCCCATTAAGAGCACTGATCTCCCAAGGACTGGTCATCTGAGGTGATTCCTAGGCTGCCCCCTGAATGCTAGGTAGTGTTCAAGGGTCAATTTCTCCCTCTGAAAAGCACCAGAATTCTGCAAGAAAGGTAGGATCAAGGTCTGACTCCATACCCACCCCACCTCTGACCCCTGACTCAGCAGGAACAAAGAATGGATCTAAAAGTCATCTGGTCTGAAAGCTCTGGGCAGCTTTATCAGCATGCAGAACCCCTCTAAACCATGTAAGGCTCAGGGATAGGGTTGAGCTTTCCAAGCCACTACAGCCTGAAAACTACTCATAGGCCTCCAGGAGCTGCTTTGTAAGAGGTGACTGGCATTCATGAGGGAAGAGGAGCGGAAAGACAGAGAAGAAGTGCAGCAAGTGGCTGACAGCCCGTCACAGAACCCTTGTTGGTAGGAGGTGACAGGCAAGGTCCAGAGAATCAGTAGCTAGGATGGAAGGATGGCTTTTTTCTTCCTTTTTTTTGAGACAAAATCTCACTCTGTCACCCTGGCTAGAGTGCAGTGGTGTCATCATAGCTCACTGCAACCTCAAACTCCTGGGCTGAAGCTATCCTGCCTTAGCCTCTCGAGTAGCTGGGACTACAGGTGTGAACCATCACGCCTGGCTAATTTGGCTATTCTTTGTGGTCTTTTTCTCAGGCTGCTTTTTTCTATAGAATGCTCAGTTTGGGCTGTTAGCATCCTTTAAAGATTATCTAATGCAAAATCAGTTACATATCAGCTGGGTCTTATTTCTCTTTTTGCTCTAAGTTTCCTGAGAACAAACACTCTCGCCTGTTAGTTTCGAGGTACTCCCTCATTAGTATCATCCATAGCTGGGATCTGGGCCTGGAGCCCAGAGTTCCCTGCAGCCCTCACCCCTAGCATTTTTCTTCAGCAAATCTGGTTAAAAATGAACATCTAAATTAGCCTTGAAGAGAAAGAAGTGCGGTCACAAAATGCAGCATGGAATTTGAGGATGATGGGTGTTGCCAGGCAGCTGGCTAGTTCTATTTACACTGCCTGGTGGGGGGGAAGGGGGAGGAGGGGAGGAAGGGGGATGACATGGATATAGCTTTATTGAGATATAATTCACATACCACAAAATTCGCCCATTTAAAGTGTACAATTTAGTGGTTTTAGTATAAAGTTGTGCAGCCATTACCACAATCTAGTGCCAGAACATTTCATCACCCCAAAGAAGACACCCATACCCATTAATCACAGGCTCCCCATTCTCCCTTCCCCCAGCCCTAGGCAAACACTAATCAACTTTCCATCTCAATGGATTCATCTCTTCTGGACATTTCATATAAATGGAATCATAAACTATATGACCATACATGATCTTTTGCATCTGGCTTCTTTGACTTAGTATAATGTTGTCAAGGTTCATCCATGTTGTAGCATGTATTAGCACTTCATTCCTTTTGGGGCAGGGTGGTGGAGGTAGCCGGGCCCTGGGACCAATGCCCCCTCTCATTCCTTTTTTTTTTTTTTTTTTGAGACAGAGTCTCGCTCTGTTGCCCGGGCTAGGGTGCCGTGG
>CAUYRT010084822.1:0-33446 GCA_963574885.1 Lepilemur ruficaudatus
TTAGTTGGCCAATTAATTTCTTTCTATTTATAGTAGAGACGGGGTCTCGCTCTTGCTCAGGCTGGTCTCGAACTCCTGACCTTGAGCGATCCACCCGCCTCAGCCTCCCAGAGTGCTAGGATTACAGGCGTGAGCCACTGCACCCAGCTTTTTGTATTTGATTTTAAATCTTATCAATTTTATCTCATTTTTAAGTTCAACTTTTCTTAGAAAGATTTTAACAAAAAAAACTTTATCGCTTCTCATTTTACTATTTGTTTTTATAGAGACAGGAAAGAGGTATAGCTATGGGGATTTCAGAAATGGAGAGCATCATTGACCAAATGGAGGAAGCTGTGACCTCCCCTCACGATGACCTCCCCCTGCAACCAGCCACTTAGCCAGCCTGGGAGACACCCGTGGATTTCCCCTGGGCCTAAGCCAGCCCACCATCTATTTTTGTAAAGAAAGTTTGTTGGAACACAGCTATGCCCATTCATTTATCTATTCCTTATGTCAGCTTTCATGCTACAACAACAATGTTGAGTATTGGAGATGAAAATATTATCTAGGCATTTATATAAAAAATTTGCCGACCTTAATATTAAACCACCTGTTTGTTATCTGAGTGTTGTCTATGCTAGGCTTCAGAAACAGAAAGTTAGTAGATGTAGTCCGTGAATTCAAAGAATTTCCTGTCAAATGGGGCACAGGCATGTATAATACAGAGTACTGAGTGAAAAGTACTATCAACCTTTGGGGGTCAGAAAAGGCATTTTAGGGGAAATGATATCTAGTTTGAGAGCTAAGGATAACTAGAATTTAGTCAGGCAAAAATGCTAGGAGTAGGGTGGGAGGAGGTAGTGGTTGAGATAGATCCTTCTAGGCATAGAAATCACATGTGCCTTGGCCCAGAGACAAAAAGATCATGGCATGTTTGAAGAACTGAGATGCTCAGTTTATTGCTGTAGCACAGATATAAGGAGAGAAAAAGCGAATAAAGCCAGACAGGTGCGCTGGTCTCAGTAACCATGAGCTTGAAAGCTAAGGTAAAGAATGTGGGTTTTATTCTGAGGATGATGGGGAACCATTGAGGGTATTAAAATAAGAGTGACACAATCAGACATTCATTTTAGATATTATGTGAGTCAGAAAGAAATGTCCTGTATATATTTAAAATGACACAAAAGAAGGATAGTAAGAGAAGGGTGTGCCTTTTTAAAATAAAACTACCTTGACAAATGCTTCACAGGAAGGTGGTGCTGTGAGGATTTGGTGTCAGCTGCCAACCTCCAGAGAAGACATTTGTTAAAACTGTCTGGCATAAGATAAAATCAAAGACTTGTTTGTTGCTTTGGGTGATGGGGAAGGTAGTAGTGAACACAGGGAGGGAGACGGCAGTAGAGGGAATTATGGCTGAGGACCAGATGAGGCTAGCTCTAGGTGGACACAGCACCAGTCAAACAATCCAGTGTGGGTGGCCACAGGACATCTCAGGACTACTGAAGCCTTCTTGGTGCTGAACTTCTCTCTATGAAGCTGTTCACATTCCTATGTGATAAACTCCTCTCTTCTCTCTCCCTCCCCGAGTCCTCAGTAAAGTCTAAAGTCCTACTGTGGTCCTCAGTACCATGTGAAGAGTTACTTTGCCAAGGATGAGCCAAGTTTTATTACTGGCTTGGCACACAACAGCATGAGGAAGTGGGAGCCCAGGAGACAGGGGAGGCCATGAGAGTATATGGTGCCTGGGCACATGAGTTTTTGGAGCTGGAGATGCATATTTGGGAACCATTAGCACAGCTAGATGACTGATGGAAAGATAGATAGATAGATAGTAAGGCATGGAAGTGAGTGGTATGCTTTAAGTAGGGAATGCAAAGTAAGAAGAAAAGGATGAAATCCTAAGGAAAGCCAGAATGTAGGAGGTGGGCAAAGAAAGATCACAAATGAGGACAAGAAGTAGCTATCAGAGAAGTTGGAGGGAAACCAAGATTGTGGAATTTTAGAAGTCAAAGAAAGAGACCTTCTGTCAGGAACTTCTGATTGGAAACTCCACCATGGGAGAGCTCTGTCCCAATGAAAAACCCCCTATTGTAACTCATTCCATCCCTCCAACCAGAAATAGGAAGGGTTATTATCCTTAACCCCTTCCTGACGAAAGAATTAAACCCTCCCACCTTCCTCACCCACTTCCAGATTCAGTTTTCCCCAGAGAGGAGAGAGTCCTTGTGAATTCTTATGTTTGTCTCACTTGTCCGAAATGGCAGGACAGGAAAGCCTACAATAAGGTGTACTTATTTCCAGAATCATATTAGAAACACCCTGACAAGGTTTATTTTAGTACACTCAGCCTCATCACTTGACTTGTTTCATATTTTGAGTGATTCACAGTCACAAAATAGAGCTACAGTTTTCAGCTTTTTAAAAAACATATTGGTAGTATTCAGCGTGCATAATCTTCCAGTTTACAAATCATGGTATACTTTTCTTTAATTTTGAGAGCCTAGGTCATTTTTCATTGGGAGTTCTTATGTTGTGTAATTGCTATGGTTTGCATCCCACCAAATTCATACATGGAAACCCTGACCCCCCCAAGGTGATGCTATTAGGAGGTGGAGCCTCCGGGGATGTGATTAGGTCATGAGAGCAGAGCCCACATGATTGGGATTAGTGGCCTTATAGAAGAGACCTCAGGGAGCTAGCGTGCTCCTTCCACCATATGCGAAAGCAGTGAGAAGGTGCTGTCTGCGAGGAACGAGCCCCCACCATACACTGAATCTGTTGGCGCCTTGATCTTGGACTTCCTAGCTCCAAACTGTGAGAAATAAATATCTGTTGCTCAGAAGCCGTCCAGTTTGTGGTGAGCTGTTACAGCAGCCTTGGCAGTAGTCAAAAGTTGAGTAAGAAGATAGTGTATACTCATGATCACTACTTCTGTCACTATTATCCCTACTAAAAAAAATTTAAGCATCACTTGGAATGGAGATCTCCCATCTTTATTTACTTGTTCATTTTATTAATTCTTTACATCTGGAGTGTAGTTTCTTCCATTTTTTAAAGGTAGCTCTTTGTTTTAAAACAGATACACTCTGATATATTCCTGGTGGTAATATAAATTCTGAAAAGCAATTTAGCAAAAAGTAAAAAAAAAAAAAAAAAAAAAAAGAGTCTTTAAAGTGCTCATGCAATTTGACCTAGTAACTCACTTCTAGAATTCTTTAGAATTTATCTTAAGAAAATAATCAGAAAAAGTTACATATTTATGTACAAAGATAAACAAAGCATTATTACAGTAGGGATACTCAGAAACAACCTAAATTTCCCAGAGTGGAGAATGGAAACGTAAATTATGGTCTGTGTCTATGTTGGATTATTTGGTACCCATTAAAAATGCTTTGAAAAATAATAATTACATAGAGAAAGGCATGCAATATGCTTTGTGATAAAGATAGTAAACAAAAACACCCATGGTATCATATTTTATAGACTCTAAAACTTCACTGAAGGTGAGAACAGATAGGAAAGACCCTAGAAATTTGGATTTTAAGTTTCAGTCTTCATTCTTGAGAGAATAAAATGGTCACCAGATGATCTATTTCTTTTGACTCTAAGCATAATCCCATAACAGTGTGTCAGCAACTTTTCTAGCAAAGTCTTTTTTTCTTTTTTTTTTTTTTTTGAGACAGAGTCTCACCATGTTGCCCCGGCTAGAGTGCCATGGTGTCAGCCTAGCTCACAGCAACCTCAAACTCCTGGGCTCAAACGATCCTCCTGTCTCAGCTTCCTGAGTAGCTGGGACTATATGCATGTGCCACCATGGCTGGCTAATTTTTTCTATATATTTTAGTTGGCCAATTAATTTCTTTCTTTCCTCTTTTTTTTTTTTTTTTAGTAGAGACGGGGTCTTGCTCTTGCTCAGGCTGGTCTTGAACTCCTGACCTTGAGCAATCTGCCCGCCTCGGCCTCCCAGAGTGCTAGGATTACAGGCGTGAACCACCGCGCCCGGCCAGAGTTCAACATTTTAAAAAAAAATTAAACTAGATATCTATGGATAAAACGACATGATGTCTAGGATTTGCTTCAAAACATTCCAGATGGAGGGCAGGGAGCAGGTGAGGTGGGTGCAGTTATGGATTAAACAAGATAGGCCATGAGTTGATCATTGTTAAAGCCAGTGATGGGAGCTTGGGAGTTTATTATAGGATTCTCTCATGAAAGCAGTGAGGGAAGGAGGGCAGAACCTTTGCTGCAGACTACACCGAAAGAACCAGACAGCCCACGGTGCATATCTGCCATTCGCCATTCTCTAGTTCTAGCTCCGTGGGAACAACGGCCCAGTGGTTTCCCTGATTAGTGTGGTAAAGCCTGGAAAATGTGTGAGTGCAGAGGCACGTCCTCCTCACTCCTCACTCTCACTCTCCACCCTCAGCATTACCCAGACAAGAGGGACCAGAGTCCCAGGCCCTCCTCTTCATCTGCACCCTCTGGGCTACCCCTCCTTCTTCCCCACCACAGGCTGCATGGGGGGCAGGGAGGTGGCTACCAAGGCCCTTGGCGCTCCACCTCCCTCCCAGGCAGACAGACCCCCCCTTGCCTGATGGAGCTTGTGCTTGTGCAGAAGGGGGCTGGAGCTCTACCATTTAGATGTTCTTGGAGTAGAAATGCACAAATTCCAAGCTCTGCTCCCAAAGCAAACCTCCCAGCCCAGGTGGCTGCATCCCTCTCCTCCCCTCCACCCAGCGCCCTGGGCCGCCAAGCCCAAGGCTTTGAAAACCAGCTTGTGTTTGGGTTGTGAAAGCACCAATGTTTGCAATGTTTGCCCAGCAGAGAAGGAGCATATTTTCTCCCTTCCAAATGCAAACTCAAAGGATGCTCCATGGATTTTTCTTCAGACTTTCCACAGGAAACATAAATAAGAAAGAAAAATGACTTTAGGTGCTGAGACCTGAGGTGGAATTTCAACCCTGAAGGAACTGCCTGTAACAAACGCTCTCTGTCCTTCAGTGAAGGCCTCAAGAGCCTGGGTCCCCTCTTCTTCCACCTGAGCAGGCTTCACAGACAAGGAAAGTGGGGAGCTGGACCAATTCTTGGGCCTGACTTCTGGACAGATCTTGGTGCCCATCCAACGAATGGCCGGTGCTTGGGCTCATCAGCTGCTGAGATTCCCTAGATAATGTTTTCTCTATCTATTATCTTTCATGATTGTGTCAGAGTGGAACAAACCAGGGGTGCTGCAACCCCAGCGGCCCAGCCACACTGCAAGCCAGATGCCAGATGGGAAGTGTGAATGTGGCCCCCCATGGAGCCCAAGGCCTTCAGTGGCCTGCTCTGTGCTGATCTCCATCCTGGAATATCTCTGATCTATGGTCTCTGCCCTCACAGAGCTTGTAATCTGCAGGCAAACTCAACAGAAGAGAGGACAGAGGCAATGTCCCAGTGACATGCATTGGTGATCCAGGGTTTTTCATAACCTCAGTGGACAGAGAACCGAGCACCTCCTGCTCACGGGTTGTAGCTACCAAATGACCAATTCCAGGTGGGGAGTTTGCAAATTCTATATTTGCAGACTAGTAGAGCCCTATAAAAGCCTCCAGACCCAAGAAATAGAGGACCATGAAGTCACTGTAGCAAGTTCTAATGGGGCTAATGTATTAACAACATACTGATGGATTCCTTTTGAGCTACACTTTGTTTACTCTGGCCATAGATGAGACACTTCAAGCCGCCATGTCTGTCTCTTGACATCTGAAAACCTTTCTTCTTGAGTTTTCCTTTCCTGTAACAGTCCATCTTTGGACAGGCCCAAGAAGCCCATTGAGCGTCTACACTTTTTTTTTTTTTTGAGACAGAGTCTCACTGTGTTGCCCTGATTAGAGTGCCTTGGCATCAGCCTAGCTCACAGCAACCTCAAACTCCTGAGCTTAAGTGATCCTCCTGCCTCAGCCTCCCAAGTAGCTGGGACTACAGGCATGTGCCACCATGCCTGGATAATTTTTTCTATATATATTTAGTTGGCCAATTAATTTCTTTCTATTTTTAGTAGAGACAGGGTCTGGCTCTTGCTCAGGCTGGTTTTGAACTCCTGACCTTGAGCGATCCACCCCCCTCGGTCTCCCAGAGTGCTGGTATTACAGGTGTGAGCCACCATGCCCGGCCGCATCTACGCTTTTTAAGAAATGCATTATCAATTCATACAGCCTTTGTGATTAGCCAACTAAGCAAAGCGAGGGACACCATTAGAAGGTGCCTGTGAGAAGCTTAGGCTTCCAGTGAGAGCTTGGCTTTGATGTACCAAATTCTGAGAAAGACCCCGGAAACTGTTGTTGCCTTCTTTGCTGACGTTTATTTATCTTGTTTGTCTGCAGCCAGGGCCAACAATCCAAATGTCTTTCAATGGCTACAAAGCTTTCTCGGCGTTAGACTAATCAGTCCCATCACAGAAAAGTCAACTGAGCTGCGGTGCAGCCTGCGGTGTGCAGGGGTGGGGCTGGTTCTGGCAGGGGTGCCCTGGGAGGTGGTTTTTCCTGGAGGTCTTTCGGAGGGGAGAGGCACTAGCTGAGGCTGGCTCTGAGCAGAGACTCGGAGGTGGAAAGCGCAGGCGGCGTGCTGAGGCAGAGAGGGTGAGGAAGAGCAAGGTGGCATAGGTTGCCAGTGCTTGGAGCATGAGCCGGGGAGGCGCACAGACCTGGGCCCAAGGGGCTAGCCAGGCTCTTCCCCTCAATTGCTGTGCAAGCTGTTGTGTTTGTTTACATGTTTCCTGTCATGCAAAAGTGACACAATACTAGCACCTACCTTACACAGTGCTTGCGAGGACTAAGTACGACAAAATGTAGAAGGAACTTAGTGCAGTGCTGGACTCACAGTCAGCACTCAGCAAGTGGAAGCTCTCCTAATTATGGTAGAAAGACGGGGGAGGACAAAGGGGAGGTGGGGGGCGTGGTGCAGGGGGGTAGGAACCTGACCTGCAGACAGCACCCCTCGCCCTGCTCCGTCTCTGGGCGCCTGGGACAACACAGCTCTCAGCCCAGACACACTGCTCAGATGTTTGTTAAGAAACCGTCCATAAAAGTCACTGGAGAGTTCACGTTTGCAGCACGGTCTCCCCACACCACCAAGCTGCGGGGCTCTCAACGAGGCCTCGCTTACTTCCCTAGGCAGCGCCCTCAGCTGCCCCCAGCCCCTCCCTCTCAAGCCCACCAGGGTCCCCCACTGGGGCCAGGCCTGGCCTCTTTCCCTCCCCTGGCTCTGAGTGATTTTCTGACCTGCCTTTTCCAAATGTAAGATCTTTAAATGAGGCCACTGCAGCTGCAGAGCAAGGAGGGGTCACAAGGCGATATTTCCTAAGTGCAGAGGTCCCTGGGTGATTTTAGGGGAAACATGGATGAAAGTGTTTCATTTTAATAGTTATATATATTTAATGTATTTATTTTAATAAGTATTGGAGGGAAAGGTAGAAGATCAGTCCTATGATACAGAGTTTTCTTTTCTTTTTTTTTTTTTAAGACAGAGTCTCACTCTGCTGCCTGGGCTAGAGTGCCGTGGTGACAGCCTAGCTCTCAGCAACCTCCAACTCCTGGGATCAAGCAATCCTCCTGCCTCAGCCGACTGAGTAGCTGGGACTACAGGCATGTGCCACCACGCCCGGCTAATTTTTTTTTCTATATATTTTAGTTGGCCAATTAATTTCTTTCTATTTTTGGTAGAGACGGGGTCTCACTCTTGCTCAGGCTGGTTTCGAACTCCTGACCTTGAGCAATCCTCCCGTCTCAGCCTCCCAGAGTGCTAGGATTACAGGCGTGAGCCACTGCACCCGGCCAGAGTTTTCATTTCAACTAAACTTTGGTAAAGTATTAATAAAACAGAATGGGAAAGTTGATTGAAGGAAACTATCAAATCAGTAAGAGTTTAGGAGGTCCTCAGGCCTGGCAGATAGCTCCAGGAGCACTGTGCACGTGATCTCAACTTCACCTAAGGCTGCCTGCACGTGGCAGTCTGGTGGATGCGGTTTTGATCTAGACACAGAGGTCCTGCCCCGAGCTGGCCAGAAAGAGGGGCTGTTCTGTGTCCAGAGAGCTCCCGTGACTTGTCCCAGCTCTCTCCATCGTGGTGCTGCCTGGCTCCTCCCATCTGCACCCAGCCCGACTGGTTCTAACACACTGCTCCCGTCCTGTCTCTGACTGCTCTAAAGCCCTCTGCAGCTCCCACTGTTTGCAGAAGAGACGGCAGCTCCTCAGACAGTACTCACGGCCCTTCTTTTCCATCTTTCCCTTCTGTGCCTGGGGGGGATCTCTCCACCAGCCCCAGCGATGTCTCCCTTTGGTGTCCCCTCTGCTCAGACTGCTCTGCTGATGTGACTCACACACCAGCCTCCAGCCTGTTCCTGCTCCTCCTCAACCTTCTCCCAGGCCCCCAAACCTCTTCCTCCCTGCAGGTGGGACAGCTAGTACAGCCCATGCTCAAGGTCAGGCCTTCAGTTCTCTCTCAGCACTACTGCTCACCAGCTGTGTATCCTTGAGCCAATTACTTACCCTCTCTGTTACCCAGTGCCTTATCTGTAGCAGAGGGTCATGACAGCAACACCTACCTCTTCCCAGCTTTGTTGGGATAACTGAACAAGATGATGGCACCAGATGCACAGTAACAGCAAGTACGCTGCGGTGGCTGTGCCTTCCTTGGAGTTCAGTTCTTGCCAAGAACAGCCTTTGGCACTCATTTTCCAGGAAGCAGGTGCTTGATAACTATTTGCTGATTGATTGTGGGTGTACTGTGATGTGTTTTCTACACACATTCTCTTGATCAGAGGCTCCGTGGAGACCGAGAGCAGTTTTTTCCTGGGTCTAGCAGCCCTGTGGAGTCTTGAGGAGCATCTACTCCTGGGCCATCTCACAGCCTTCTCTTCTCTGGGCACAGTTAGGTTTGGTCTCCAGGGCTCTCTGGGGGGCTTTTCTTCTGTCAAGTTTGGCCTAGTAGCTACAGTCTGCCCAGGAGCAGCCACGGCTGGTGGATGCACATGGACCTAGGTGGAGGACAGAGGACAGTCCCTGGGGACACACAAGGCCATCTGCTCTGAAGCCTGCCTGTGTGGACAGACTAGAGAGAAGCCACCAGCACACGCTTACCCTGCATCTCCTTGTGCCAGGCACTGGGCTAGGTGTACCCTGCAAGGTTGAGGCCCTGCCCGTGGTCCTGGCTCCTTCAGCCCTTGCTCAGGTGGCTACAAAGACAGCTCTGGAGCCTGGGGGTTGGGCTGAATTCTCCAGCTAGCAGCCCGTGGCCACCCCAGCGCTGCCTGCAGTGAGCAGGCCCCAGCCGCATTCCCTCCCCCCAACCTCAGCCCTTTCTGAAAGAAATGTTGTGTTCCCTTGGCCCTGCCCGCTTGCCACATCCCCTTCCTCCCGTGCAGCCGGGTCCCCCAGGCTGCAGTCCAGCAGTCCCTCTGTGAGCAGACTCCCAGTGACACATGGCTTTGTTAGAAACCTCATTAGCAGAGATAGAAAGAGAGAGGCATTCTAGGTGTCAGTTAAGAGGGGCCGCAGGAGAAAAAGGCCATTAAACCATAACTAAGGTCAGCTCCCAGGAGAATGAAAAATAATAAACTGAGACCTGGGAGAGGGGTAGGAAGGTAACTGGGGAGTTAAGCGGGGGGAGGGCTGCTCCCTGCTCCGGCAGGGAAGGGAAGGTCCTGGGTCCTAGAAGGGCCATCAGCTTCTCTTGCCTGGTTCTGGGAGTCCTGGGGGCAAGGCCCGAGCCGCCTCCACTATGTACACTCCTGGAGGAGGAGGCCGGGCTCCAGGACACATTCAGCACCACGCAGGCACTCAACAAACACTTGATGAATGAAGATTTCGCCTAGCCAGCAGGGAGGAGGGCCAGCAATAGCTCAGAACTGAGCGCTCACTATGCATTAGGTACTGTGCTAGACACTATCGGTATGCTCCTAGTATTTCAATGATGTATTATTGGCCCCTTTTTAAAGACAAGGAAACATAGATACCAGAATGCGTGATTTTGGGGCTTCTCAGATGCTTTGAGAATATTGGAACTCTCCCTACGGATGCTTGGAACTTCTGACCAGGGACACATTCCTGCATTCCACAATTAGTCATAAGAAGGCTGAATGCGTGCTGGGGCTGAGGCAGCACATTGAAACTCCCTCCTCCTGAAGGGTAATTAGTGTGACCGTCTGGACTTCCCTGTCCTGCCCAGAGGGAGGGGGGCTGCCCGAGTTGGGGACAGGCTCTGCGGTGGTGAGTGGAGGACAGTGGCTGGCCTGTGTGGACTCCCGGCATTGCTTCATGGGCTCTGTTTGCCTTCGCTGGGCAGGGCCCCACAGGGCCATGTATTTTTGTCATGCCCGACAGGGAATGCACATGATTTATGAAGTTTTTTTAAACCTGAGGCTTCCTCATAAAAGAGCTTTGAGAAGACTGCAGCAAACCTCGTTATGAAAGGCCTTCCTTTCTGCAGATCTGTCAGACAAGGTAATGCTGATGGCTGCCCTCAAGAGTAAGGAGCCGTGTGTGCCCCACCTGAGGTCTGGAATGGACTGGAATGGCCAGAGACTCCAGGAAAATTGCACATGGATTTGTGCCTTGTTCCCCCATCCCTTCTCAGTCTCCTTGCCTTCCACACCCTCTTAGCTGAAATCGCTACCCCTGAGAAACCTGCCCTGAGAGATCACTGAGTCTCTGAGCCCCGATGCCCTTGACTTCAAAGGTCCAAGCTTCCTTGCACAAGTCACTTGACCTCATTGAGTCTGTTTTCTCTTCTTCAAAAGGTATTTACTCAGTGCCTTCCCCATCAGTTGGAAAGCTCTCTAAGGACAGTCTCCCTGCGTCTTGTTTATTGTCTCTCCAGCAGCTGACAGCATGCACATAGAAGTGGGTACCAAATGGCACCTTGTAGAACTGAATTCCACTGAGTTCGGTGATGAGAAATAAGTAAAATGTGTCTGCAAGCTGCAAACCCAGTGCCTGCCCTTGGTGGGCATTGTGAAAAGGTGGGTTATACCTGCATTTGAATCTGACGCTCCCTGACCAATGCACAATCCCTGGCCCGGATTGTGAAGCGGGGTCCTCAAGGTTCCACCCGTCTCCTTCCGGCCTGACAGGGACTGCAGAGGACCTCTGTCAGTCTCCCTCCCGGGTGCCTCCTCCCCCAACCCGAGTGGCCCAGCCTCTTCATGTCCCGGCAGCAGCCCCCGTGGCCCCTCTGGGGCGGTGGGCGTCCCTGTGTCGGCAGGGTTATGCTGGGCCCCTCTCCAGGGAAGGGGCTGAGGGGTGTGAAGCACTGGTGTGTGTGACTTTGTTTATTTTCTCTGAAGGATCCTGCCTGAGCCCTGCTATAAAAATAACCTGCCTGGAAACCTCATCTCCGAGGGGAGAAAGAAGCTTTTGTATCCAGGGAAGCGGCCCTAACGGTCTCCCTGTACCTTCGCCTCAGCCCACGCATTAAGGAGGAGCCAGCTAAGGTGGGGAGGCGCCAGGGCCCAAGTGAGAGGGTGCAGGGAGGGGCGGGGCGGGGAGGGCAGCTCAGCAGCCCCTCTCCCAGGGCACGGGGAGGCCTCTCACTTGCCTGCTCAACCCGGGAAGATCCAAAGGAGGAACTGGAGGAGAGAAGAGGAAATTAAGGAGAGGTAACAACCGAGCTACACCGGGTATGCCGGGGACAGAGGAAGAAGTGCGGCAGAGAGAAGTTCGGCGGAAGGAGACTGAAGTCAAAGGGGAAAGAAAACCAAGAGCCGTGCATTCGGAGAGACTGCAGCCATGTTTATAGATGTAGCTAAGGATGTGGCCCAATTCTTGGGACCCCTGCTGTGTCCCCCTCACAAGGGAGAGGGCAGGGCAGGGGCAGGTGGCCCAGCCATTCGCCGGGTTCCTGCTCTGCTGCGCTGCCCAGCGCCCGCTCTGGCTCAGGATGTGACAGAAAAGACAAAGGTCCTCGAGCACCCACGGTGGCCAGGCCCTGGGCTAGAGATGCAGGCCCTACTCGGGCTTCTCGAAATATTCCTCCCCAGAAGCCAGGCCCGAGAGCAAGGAGGGAAGCTGCACTGGCCCTGGATTCAAGCCCTAGTTCTCCCACTTTTTAGCTGAGTGGTCTTGTACAAACCACTTGGAGTCATCCAAACTGATTTCTCTTATCTGTAAACCATAAATAATGATACACCACCTCCCCCCAACCCCCGTCTACCCTGGGGCTGTTGAGCCGATCATGGGAGGGTATCTGAACGGGCTCTCTACATTGTGTGGTGTCAGTGAGATGAGGGAATGACCCGTTCCTGCAGACACATTGCGCTAGACGCTGGCAGTGGGCTGGTGCTGACCTAGAGGTGATCAGAGTCTTAGTGACAAGCGCTGCCCCTGCTGCCAGCAGGCTGCAGGACAATCTCTCTCTGCTGCTAGCAAAGAGGTCAAAGAGAAGCCCCCAGAATCACCATTTGGGGAGGGCTAGGTTCCAACATTAACCAAGTAGGTGAAATCTCCCATAGTTTTCCATGCTAAACCTTGGGATTGATCCACATAGAATCAGAGGTTGGTAGGGCATGTGCCACTGAAGATGCCCTTGAGACTTCTGTCTAGGAGAGAAGGTTTATGTCCCCTGGGATTGTGGGCCAGCAGAGGATGGCATGTTTTCTCCCTTGGCCTTGGAGCTAGTGTTGAGTGATAAAAATCAAAGGGGAGAATGGAACTGGGGTCCAGCATGCCTCCAGGCAACTTTTGGAGGCAGAAATTAAAATGTTGAGACTGTAAAGGAAGCTCTGCTTTGAGGATGCATACCCAGGCACACAGCTGTCTACTGAAGTGGGGAAGGGCAGGGGAGCTGCAGAAGCCGTGAGCAAAAGCAGGCTAGTGGCATTGCAGGGCCTACAGGACTCCTAGCAGCCTGAGGCTGAGAAGAGGCCCAAGAAAGAAACAGGGAGAGGGCTGCAGGGTATGGCTGCTATGAAATAGCAGTAAGCTTGGAGATGCTGGGACTGTACCCCAGACTGGCCCTCTGCCATGCATTTGAAAACTGATTCATGGTGTATGCTCAGGGTACTAATAGTTCATAAAAATGGCTAGCACTTACTGTGTGTAGTGTTGCATGCATCATCCATTCGGCCCTGTGAATGTCCTCTGCAGATGCCATCATGACTACCTTCCCCAGCATCTATTACATTCCACCCCTGTTGTGCAGCAAACTTGCAATTTGGGTAGGGTTGACTCTAATCCCAGCTCCAAGGGTAGACCCTAGTTGATCTGGGCCAATCAGGCTAATCCCATCACCCTTGCCAGAGAAATCCCCTCAGGTTTGTCCAAATGAAGGGCAAAACTTGGTTTAATGAGGGAAGACAAGACTCCTCTTTCCATCTTGTGCTAGACTAGTCTGTGCAGGTATGAGGCCTGGAATTGGTAGTAGTCATCTTAGGATCACAGGTGAGCCATACTGAGGATGAACCAACATATCAGGAAGGCAATGCCAAGAGAATCACAGAGAACAAGCTGAAGCCCTGATCAAACCATTCCTGAAACCCCCATGACCTTCAGATGTTCAGCTCTGTGAATTAATAAAGTCCATTTTTGTTTAAGATAGTTGAGTTGGACTTTTTTGGGTAACTTGCCACTGAAAGTCTCCAAATTAATGCAGCATATAAGGCCCAGGGAAGTTAAATAACTCGTCTAAGGTCAAGTACATAGTAAATGATGGAGCTGGAATTCAAGCCAAGGTAACATGAATCCGGAACCCATGCTTATATGACAGTATCAACAAAACCAACATTGGTTGCATACTGCTCATATACACTATGCTGAATCACTTTTCATGTTATCTTACTGTATCTTTACAATAGCCTTTGGAGATGGAAACTACTATTATTTCTGTTTTTATAGACGAGGGAGCTGAGGCTTAACCTGGTAAAGTAACATGCTTGTCATCATATAGCTTTTAGGCAGTAGAGCATGATTTGAATGCAGGTCTCTACGTTCAGTCTGTATAAGCCCCAGAATGCTGGGCCTTCTCTCCAATCTATGACTTGGGACAGTCTGCTCCACTGCCTGTGAGGATGAGTTGATTTCCATTTGTTCTATGCAGGTCAGTTCTGTTCTCTCCACGGAGGCCTCACAAACAGGTGAGCATTCAAGGGAGGTGGGAAGCCGATTTTAGCCCAATATTAGGAAGAACATTCCTATTATTCCAGCAGTAGGGCGAGCTGCTCAGGGAGTCTGAGCTCTTTGTGGCTGACAGGCCAGCGGGCCAGGGCCTGCAGAGACCACTGGTGCCTATAGGAGGTGGATGCTGGGCTTAATAAATGAAAGCCTCACGTCCCATCCTCCATAAGTCTTCCCCTTTCTAGGCCTCAGTTTCCCCATCTGTACAGTGGCTAGAACAGGTCTAGGTGAGGGCTAAAGTCTCATTCAGCTCTCACATTCTAGAATTCTGGAATTCCTGGAGGCAGGACTCCAGGCCCCAGGGTCTGGCTGAAAGAACAGAGACACAGCTGTTCGGCCAGCTTGTAGAACAGTGGAGCTTATTGAACTCGCAGTTTCCTGAAACAGAAACAGCCAAACAGCACACGTAGAGAAGATAAATTCATCTGTGGGTCTGGTGAGAGTCACTGAAAAAAACGCAGTGCTTGAGGGCTGTCCAAAGAGAGCCAATTTTCAACTCGTAGGCTGCGACAGTGTGCCCAAGTGTCAGGAACAGTGCACTGCGTTTCATTCTGCCACGCCAGAGGCAAGACAGGATCTTGCAGATGACATCCTCACTGACAACCACAGTGACCAAGCAGCCCTACGTGGTGGAGGCTCCTTAAAACGGTTCCACTTCCCTTGCAGGCCTGGTTGGGTTGTGTTTATAAAGCAAAGAAAGTAGAAATCTGCCTTGAATTAAACTTAAACCATCTTTGTTCATGTGACCAAAGGTGTTTTCAGCATTATAAAGGCCACACTCACAGAGCTGTGAGCCCAGAATTAGAGTGAAAAGGACTGGGGTTTTCTCCCTGGATATCTTCGGGTTGGACTATTGGCCAGGAGGTGGACAAGATGCCCCATTATGAAGCTTCTAATAGCCACTCTGGGACATTCCCTCCACCGTTTGCTCTAATGATGACTAATGTTGATATAGTGACTATTTTAATGTACTTTGACATCTGCAATTCCAGTTTACCTTCATTACAATTCACTAACATAAATGGCTATTGTTATGCCCATCTTAAAGAGGAGAAAATGGAGATTCAGAGGGGTAAGCCCAAGCCCCTCGGTTAGCAAACAATGGCTCTGAGGATTGACCACAAACCTCTTGGCCCCACATTCTGGGCTCTTTCTCTTCAGCACGCTGCCATGCCTTCACCCCATCTTTGGGGCCAGAGAGGCTGCTTTTCCTCTAGTTGAGGGACAATGCAGAGCTGTCAGAGCTGGATTCATACCTTTACAAGTGCCATGCTTTGAAAAGATGGGTATTCAAAATAAAAGCAAATCTAATGATAAACTAAGTATAAAGAAGTCCAATGAAGTTGTTTCATCATGATGATGACATTGATGCTTTAAACAAATCAAACATAATGTTTACATAGTGCCCCTGCCTTTCTGGTGTCTTAAGTAGCTTCTAGTCCACCTTTGGACCTTCCAGCCCGGAGCACTCCCCACTGTCACAGGCCCCAGGATAGGAAGACAGACTGGCTGGAGCAGGAGGTGACTGCAGAGGGGAGAGCAGGGCCACCTGAGAGAGGTGCTCCAGGAGTGGGGCCATGAAGCAGGAGGAACCAAGCCTGTCTGGGGACAGCCCCATGTTCTCCCTTGCAAAGGGGGGCAAGGAGATGAGGCCACAGAAATTGAGGCTCCCACAGAGCTGTGAATCATACTCTTCCCAGGCTTGGAAAATGCACTGATGACTACCAGCCCTACCCTCGGGAAGGAGATACAGAAGGGCCCAGGCAAAAAGTGGGGGAAGAATGACGTCTTAGGAGTATCCAGCAGGAGGACTGGGGAAGGAGCTGGACATTCCTGGTTCCCTGCTCCCTAGTGGAGCCGACTGCACCCGCCAGAACTACTCAGGGTCAGGGGCTCCTTCATGCATACTCTGGTTCCTTCTAGACTCCAGTCTGGGTGTGAAGAGGGTTGGAATTAAGTTCAGGGGCATCCGTCTGAATCCAACTGGCATACTTCCAGTCTCCCCTGCTCTTTCTGATACTGCAGAAGGATTATAGGAAGAACAGGATAGGGGAACACTATCAGCAAAAGTTGGGAGAATTCTGAGTCCTTTAATAATAATAATCCAAATTCATGAGAATTTGCAAAACTCTTTTAAGTGATATAAAAATAAACAGTTAATAAATAAGTCTTTCACTCTTGCCTCTGAAAGAAGTAAAATGTGTGTGTTTGGGGAGCAGCCGGCTTGCAGGCCCTGCACTCTGATTCTTCCTACGCAATCCCTGCTGCCCACCCCAACTCCCTTGGCACCCCTGCCCCTTGTCCCCGAGCCACCTGCCCTTTCAGAAATCCTGTGGCATGAGGGTGGGAGGGACTGGAGACCCCTGGATGCTGGTGGAGCAGCCTGAGGTCCCTGAGGACCCAGGAATGGAGAGTTCCTTGTGGAAGTTGGAGCAGTAAACAAAGAGGCCTTTGAACCAGGCCTTGGCGACAGCCCTGGAGAGCCAGTGCCTTCAGCCCCTCAGCTGCCCTCGCACCCCAGGACTGGCTCAGACAGGTTGCTGGCTCTGGCCTCCTTCCCCCAAAGGGGATTCCTCATGCAGCACTGTGCCCCAAATGCTGCAGTTGCCCAATTCATCTGAAATTCACCAGGGATGGGGTCATTCCCCTCAAAGTCCTCTTGCTCCTTCTCTTTCCAGAGTAAAGACTTTGGGGTCAGACAGACCTACTTTCAGTGCTGGTTTCTACCACTTACTGCTGAGCAACTGTCAATCTCCCCAAGCGTCAATTTCCTCATCTGTGAGATGGGAATAATTGGAATACTCACTTCATTGGTTACACAATGCCTGGCACATAGTAAGCACACAAGAGACATCAGTATCATGGTTATTATTCCTAATATCCACCCATCTTTCATTTCATCTTGCTCCACAACCCCTGCTGGACTTGACCAAATCCAGCAAGTGAGTCCACCAGATGAGAGAGCATCACTCTGGCCCTGAGCTGAGCTCTTCCTGGATGCAATGGGGTTGGTTTCATGGAATGGGGCAGGAGTACAGGTCGTGTGGGGAACTTCAGGGACTAGGGCAGGGAGGCCGGCCCTGACCTTGGACAACTAGTGGATGGTAATGGCCATGCTTGCCTCACTTACAAAGAACTTAACCCATGCACAGTCCTGGAATGTTCAAGAAGTTCACTGGTTTTTAAGTTTTGAGGGGGTTCAAAGGACCGGTAAGAAGCGAACTAAACTTAGGCAACATGAAACCTCTTTCCCACAAAATGTAGACTTCTACATGTTTTGCATATCATTTCGCTGGACTCATCTGTGGCCCTTAGGTCTACCCCAACGTGAGCTCTTCTCCCTAATCTCACAGTTCAGAGACCAGAGGGGTTAAATATTAATAACTTGCCCGAGGTTCTGCAGCTTGCTAGTGGCACAGCTGTGACCCGAAGCAAGATTTTAATCATTCTCTCCTTTCCTTCACTGGAAGGTAATGTCTCCATGCTATGCATCGGCTGAGGTTGTGTTTACTTCCCTTCCCAGGCACTGGGAAACTTGGCAAGTGCCACCAAGGTGGGCCGCCTGGGGTCCTGAGGAGGTTGTTGAAGGGTTAACTCAGGTGGGTCCAGGGTTGGGTGAAAGGGACTGAAAGGCAAAGCCAGAGCCCATCTAAGAGCCAAGAGCCACCTGACATGGTTGGGAAGTGTGTGTGTGTGTGTGTGTGTGTGTGCTCGTGAGCAAGGCGGCATGTGCGAGGGTGCACGTCCCTCGCCTGTGAGGGCTGGTGGTTCAGGACCAGGACTGCAGGCCAGCCTGGGAGAGAGGTGCCGCATGCTCCTGGTATGAATGGGCCTCTGTGTCCAAGGCTGTGTGAGCCTCTGTGTGTGCAGGTCCCATTAACTCACCCTCAGCCACATGTGGAAAGGGGAGGAGAGGCCTGGAGGAGCCCAAACCACTCAGAGGCCTTCTGGTTTTAGACTGAAGTAGAAGACACAGAAGAAAGAAATGACACAGACCCAAACTCACACAGAGAATAGTCAGCACATGCACACACACCCCTCTGGTGCCCTGTCATAACCTTCTCTTCTTAATCCTATTGTCAATCTCCTGTTACCCAGCTGGGCACTTTTGGGGGAAGAATCTTCTGTCAGTGTCCTAAAACAGATTCTAGAAAGCTGACCCTCTTTCCTTAGTGGCAGTCTCAGTCTTGCAGTGGGTATGCCTGCCTTGTGGGAGTCTGAAGCTGGGTGTGGCTGCACCCCCCCACCCCCCACCTCACCTGCAGCTCCTGCCTCCATCTAGACAATGGCTGGGCCACCATGCGCCACCGGCCTGTGATGGACAGGCTTGGCTCAAGTCCTGCCCTGGCCCCTACATTCCCACTCCTGGTTCTCTGGGCTTGGCCCCTGTTGCCCTTGGCTGGGGTTTGTTTAATGGAGTGACTCCTGTCTGGGAGCAACCCCGAGCTCAGGACACAGGGAGACAGTTGTCCAAGCTTGTTATTTTTTTCACCAGAGGAGCCAAACCACAACGATGGGCTCAGTGGCCTGGCTGGGCGCCTCCCTCATTCCTCCCACCACTAGCCCAGCCTCCATTCCCCTGGCTGGCCCCGGCTACCGGTGGCCTCTGGTTCAGGACTTCTAGTTACCCACTGGGAGGCCTCCTGAGTTGGAGTCTGGTCCTTTACATAAGGGGAGAAAGGAAATCTGGGTACCGAGAAAGTAGCCAAGGCTGAGAGAGATCCCTGGGGACCAAGGATCGGCCCACAGAGAACAGCAACCATAGTATATTCCTCCTTCCAGCCCCAGCGCCCGGTGTAGACTAGGTCCTAAAAGAATGAGTAAATGGTTGAGATGAATGAATGGATGAGTAGATAAGTAAATAAGTGAAGACTCTTAGATTCATGCAGGCATTCTGATAAAAGTCTAATTTGATTCCTTGGCTGAAATGTGGGCAAGAAGGAAGAAGAGACCTACCTCTGGAAGGTGCAACCATCTTATCCCTGAATCTAAGGGAAATCTCTTAGCCCAGGCCCTTTATGGTATGTCTTTGAGACTCCTTAGAGGTCTGAGCTTGGGTGAAACTGGCTTTTCCTCCATTCTCATGTCTACCTCTCAGGCTTCTTGCAGCGGCTGTCTCGCCCGCTAGAATATTCGCCCTGTACTGGGCAAGGCAGCAATAAGTCCCGATGGAGGTGGGTGGGAGGAAATGTGGTTCCAGCTGCCAGGGGTGCCAGGTGCCACAGAACTGGGCTCTGGAACAAGATATTTTAGGTTGGGGCTAAAGAGTTACGTGCTTGGACCAGGGGATGGAGAAAGTTTCCAGCACCTAACACAAGAGCCTGGCATATAGGAGGCACTCATTAAGTATTTACTGAATGCATGAATGAATAAAACATTTCTATGACCTCTTCTCTCTGGCTGACACCCCAAAATCCTTTCCTAGGGAGCTCTGGACCACTAGGGACCCTCCTCTGGGGGTAGAATGAATCAAGGTCAGTAGCCCCACTGAAGGAGGAAGGGCAATGTGTACACCATCCCAGGCTCTCCTCACTGTCCTGCCCCCCACAGTCCCCTCCCTCCCCTGCCTACCACTAGTGACTGACTGACTGTTATGTTGATCCAGAAGCTGGGGGCACCGGGAGGGAGTGACACACAGCTACTCTGTGTGCACATGAGTGAGTGAAATATGTGATGGTCTCAAGCTCTGAGAAAAGGCCTCCTCACCTTACTGGTAGGGTGTAAAACTGTTGGATGTGGGGGACAGAGGTTGGTTCTCTGCTGGGGAGGGGGATTTGGCTGATGAGAGACAGGCATCTCCACACCACCAAGGCTATAGCTGTGGGGTGTGGAGACCGCCATTCAGGAGGCATGCCATTCTCTCCCCTGGCCAGGCCCCAAACATCTTCTTTGGAGCTGAGATCTTGGGGGAAATGCTCAGAGCTCCTCAGGGGCCCTTGCTGCTGGGGTTTGATCACTATTCTCTGTTACAATGTGCCTTGGGACAGTCCAAGTGGGAGACTTCCCTCTGAATAAGATCTAGAGAGCCAGGGTTTTGAGGCCCTAAGATTCCTGCCACTCTTTCAGCGAGTCGAGCCATTTTCTGAGCAGACACAGGAGAGCTGTTGGCTCAGTGCAGGCAAGGAAAGGCTTCCCGAGCCAAGGGAAAACAATTAGGAGTAATTACCATCAAAAGAGGCCTCCAGTGAGGGGTGAGGGTGGGAAAGGCCATCCATTTAGAAGGAAGATGAAAGTGGCAGATTGATTTTAGGGAACTAGGGGAGAGGGCGGGAGGAAGGGTTGAGAGAGTGTGTGCTGTCTTTCTTCTCCAGTAAGAGGGCAGGACCCCTCCTCCCAACAGCCTCTAGCTAAACTAAGTTCTGCTCCGATAGGGCCAAGGGACTCAGTGCATGGGGGTGGGAGGTGGAGGAGAGGGTGAGCACAGGCTGTGCATTCCTGAGATTCTCAAACCGGTTGGAATGGCAGAGGAAACTCCATACTGAGGACACAGGGCATGAGACACAGAGGTGAAAAGGTAAATCCCTACAAGTGCAGGCGTCCAGCTCATCCCCACAGAAGGTCACCCACTTGCCCACTTGACTCCTGAGATCCTCTGTGGAGGGTCTGGATCTTGGTGTCTCCCTGCCCCACCACCCTCAATCCTTAGGTTTCCCCTTCTGTGTTAAGACCAGAGACCTTGAGAGAAAAGAGTTTCGCTAATGTGGGCAGCCAAGAGCTGAGGATGAAAGTGGGAGGCAGAAAGAAAAAGGATAGATACGGAAAGAGTTGTCATGGGAGGGGGATGGGAATTCTTTGTTACCTACTGTCTGGAGAAGCCAAGAGAAAATGAACCCAAAGGCAGAGGGACCCTATCATTCCCCTTGACCCTCCAAACTAAGGTGAAAAGACAAATAAGGACCTCAATCCTGCTCATGAGAAAAAAGAGGCAAGATGACTTTGGGGACCTTAACAAAGCTTCTCTTTGGTCTCACTGAAGCGGAGCCCCTGTGACACCACGTTAGGCGGTTTCCCTGTTGAGATGAAACAGTGTTGGCCACGTGGAAGCAGCGAAGCCTCGTGCTTTTAAGGGCTTTGGAGTCATATGCTCTTGGCTTGGAGTCTGTTTCCATTACTGACAATTTGTGAGACTTGAGGCAAGTTATTCAATCTCCATGTCCTCACTTTCTCATCTGAGAAAGGGGGATAATAACGGTACCTACATCACAGATTCAAGAGGATTAAATGAAGTACTGTATGTAAAGTGTTTGGCACCCAAGTCTGGGGCCAGTGTGGTAACTCATATTACTAATACTACTGGAAGAAGACAGCTCTAACTGCTAAGTGGACGATGAACTGAAAGCCAGAGACCCTTGGTAGGAGACACTGTAAACCAGACACGAGGAGGTGAGAACTTGGAATAGGATTGGAGCTATCATGACAGAAGTGAGGCACAACTCAGAGATGCTAAATAATGACAGCAATTCATTCCTTCAGCTATTTTCTCCTTCAACTGTTTAGGCCTCTGGGATACAAAATGAATAGAACAGACATTTTAGTGAGATGGACAGAAATCAGTAAATACAGGTTAAGCATCCCAAATATGAAATCCAAAATGCTTCGAAATCTGAAACTTTTTGTGTGCTGACATGAGGCTCAAAGCAAATGCTCATTGGAGCATTTTGGGTTTCATGTTTCAGATTTGGGATGCTCAACCACTAAGTATAATGCAACTATTCCAAAACCTGAAAAAAATCCAAAACACTTTTGGTCCCAAGCATTTCAGATAAGGGATACTCAACTTGTGATAGAGTCAGCTGCTGCTAAGTACTATGGAGAAAAAATGAGGTTAAGGAAGCTGGAGTATGAGGATTGGGGTGTGGGATGACATTCCACCAGAGCTCAGGGAAAGCAGTGAGTAGAATGGCCCGAGGCGAAAGCAAGCTTGGACAAACCAGAGGCCAGTGCGGCTGAGGCAGAGGGAGCACGGAGTGGCGAGGGTGCTGCTAGAGAACGGTGGGTTGGCTGTGCGAGGCCTCGCAGGCCATTCCAGGCAGAGATGATAGGCTGATGGGAGATGGAGCACTGGCAGGTTCAGGAAGAGTGTCTCTCCAAGGAAGGATTTATTAAGGAGGAGAAAAAAAGAGATCTGGAGAGCATTTCTTAAGAAACAGGCACCCCAACCCCTTCCCTCTGTAACTTTCTGCAGAGCCCAACACCAGGGAGTGGCTGGGGAGAGAGGTGGACTGTGACTCATGGTCGGGTCCAGGTCCCCACTCTGAGGGACACTCTTTTCCATTTGGTGACAGACGGTGCAGATCCAGGCAATCATCAGCTACCACATTGAGGAAACAGAAGAAAGAAGGTGGCTTGAAGGCTTCCCTCCTCACTCCAACCATTTTCAAATGGCTGAAAAATCTTAACCATGCCCAAAAAACCCTTATAACTTGAGAACATACTGGGGACTACAAGGTCTCTTAACCCGACATAGATAAAACTGTTTCTCCAAAATAGCAGATTTTTGAGAAGCTGGTGCTTTCTCATCTTTTACTCTTCAGAGTGAGTTTTACGGGCAGAGCCATGGGAAGCACTTCTTTGAGGTTCTACTGTGAGGATAGAGGGCTGCAGGAGAGGGGCAGGGAGACAAGAGCTGCAGTTAGCAGGGTAGGCTGGAGTTCTGACTGGTGTGTTTGGCCTCAGGAGGGTCCTCTGGCAGGCTCCAAAGACAGGTTTGGTTTTTAAAAGTGCCAGAGAGCCACAGATTTGCATGTTATTTGCGTTCCAGGCTTCACTTCCAGGTATGTGGAATGAAATAAATGAATGAACAGTATTCAGACTCCTGGGTAAGGGGTGGATTCAGAAATCCAGACCACACTGAGGATCCAATCACTGGCCCAGCTTGGATCAGGAGACACAGACACAGACAGAGACAGAACAAACAGTTGCAGAGACAGGGAGACAGTCTTAGAGAGACAAACACCATCAAGTCCTTTTTGCCAGGGAGTTTCCAATCAAAGCAAGGAAACAAAATCCCAAGTTTATTTTAAATAAATCAACTTTAAAAAAACTAGGGAGAGTCACACATAGATAGGCAGATAAAGGCAACATTATCCTTGACTTATCTCCACCTCTGCCCCTCCATCCTCCACTTCTAGCTTCATTCTGAACTTCGTGCCCTACGAGTCTGCCTTCTTGATAAGCCTGATTGCTTGGTGTCTGCTCAGCCTCCCAAATTAGTTAACTATAACATCTACGGACTGTAAGACCCTGAGGACAAGGTGGCTTTTATTTCCTTGGTCAAACCATCTCTTCGCTCCATCCTTCAGGGCCCCCATACCCAGCGCTTAAACACATGCTTATTAAACACCTAGCGTAAGGGGCTCCCTAGAAGGGACCCAGAGTCTCAAGCTGTGAGGGATGTAAAGTATCACTGGAAAGAAAAAGGATGGAGGTAACTGTATTTAACAGAAACATGTATGGTTAAACACTTTGATAAGCCCCGTGAGGCAGAGACTGACATTCCCCAAAGGGCAGGCTGAACTGCTGAGGAAGGTGTTTTTGTTAAGAGTAGGGTGGGGCATCAGGTTTGGGGCCAGAGGTGAACTGTTTGGGACCACAAAGGAGAATGCAGGTTGCCATGCGCAGTCTTCCTTCCTCCTACCTCTGCATGTTGTCTTTCTAAATAAATGTTTAATAGAGTTCTTACCCCTACCTCATCCCTGGCAGGCCAGAAAGAAACAGCTTGTGCTCCTGGTTTGAAAATAAGCACTAAATCATTCACCTGCCCTCAGTGGCTACATGTCTCAGTCCACCCTTGATGTAAAAGACAGATTACAATACAAATTCCACAATCTGGAATTATTTTCTGATTATAAGGGCTACAAATGTCCAGACAAGAGATTTTAAGATAATGTGATCAGGGAAGGCTTCAAAGACATGGGATTTGGGTGTGCATGCTCAGTAGATATTTGTGAGAGGAACAAAATTATAGTAAATTGAATGAGGAATACCCAGCAGACTGGACTCTGGGCTCCTTGTAAGCCACTCTCTCGCACTCTTTCCTTTCCTTGCTAGCACTTGTGTACTGTGCAGGGTAGGGCAATCTCCAGAAGTAATTGATGGCTGCTCCTCAGTTTAGAATGGAGAAAAGTCTGCAGCAAGGGTCTGTTGCATTTGGACAAGCCTCTGACGTAGGCCTTAACTCTAAAACCAAGCCAGTGTTAACACAAGCCTTAAACTTTAACTGTGAATCTCTGTCTTGCTGATTCCTATTCCCAGTAGCATATGGCCTTTCCTAACATTCCAGAATCTTAGAGTTTAACAAGATCCTGGACATCCAGGATCATTCACACAATTGGAATTATCCCTACCATTTCCCCGACAGGACAGAGAGACAGCATGCACGAACATTTCCTCAAGGTTTATCTTTCAGCTCAAAGTTCCTAGTTTCTCTTTTCTCTCCCACAAGGGATATATGTGTAAGTTCTCCCTTATTTTAATGGTTGACCAGCATGACCTTCTACCCCCATCTCCCTCTCCACCTCCAAAGCTGGGTATGGTAGTTATGTGTTCTTGATAGACAGATCTTAGGATTCAGCACAGGTAAAATGAGGCCCTAGACTATAAGGAAGGACACTGGGCTGAGCCTCACTGGTCTCCTCCCAGATTGCAGGATGAATGTGCAGCTGTGGACAGGCTGCTCCTGGGCAGGGAAGTATGGCACCTTTCTCAGGAGCTCAGCATTTAGCCTGTTTAACAACAGGGTCTAATAGCCTCTTTTTCTGACTCTTGGGTATGTGAACTTTCAGTATAAAAGCATCATATTCCACCTCATGTTGCCCATCCAGATGGAACAAAAGAAAAGACAAACCACAGGTGTCAGTCTCTCTTACTACAGCAAGACAAACTTAAGAGCTAGGGGGATGGCACAGCAGGATCAGAGACTAAAACATTAAAAACATTAGGGATCTTAAATAAATGCTCTCCCTCTCTACTCGCTAGAGCCTTTTATGGGCCATGTAAAACCCAGCAGCAATGGACAGGCTATAGGATGGGATTGGTGAAAGTGCTTTTCCAAGTTATCTCTATTTCTACCCCAAGGCCACTAAAATGTGGGTTAACACTGCTGGGGACAGTGTGTAGAAGATGCTAGTATGATTATAACGGTTAAAAATGGGAGAAGTTGACACCACATAGAAGTATGAAGCACCCCAAATGGAAAGGAGACTCCCGGCTGGATGAGGAGAAAGTCCTCATACATACAACCCTGAAAAAGACTCCCGGGGGCAACGGTGGGCCCCAGGGGATAAATGGGATGTAATTAGCCTCTGTGCCTCAGATCACATGTTCTCAAATGGGCAGGAACAATCTTTCTGACATTCTCTGTACAGGGTCCAGGAGTGATTGTTGGTACTGTGGTTTCTGTTCTAGTTTCTATATCTGGCATCTGGTGCTTATAGTCCCTCAAGTATTCCTTTTTTAGGGGAGGTAGGTTATTATGAGCACTGAACAAAGGGGAAAGGGGAAGATGGGAGAAAAGGAAAACAATAGGCTTATTCGGTTTAAAGCAGGTTAAATAAGATATTGGTAACATGCTCTTGGGCCATGAAATGCAGAAACATCTTTTTTCTTTCCCGGTCATCAAAGCCTACCCTAAATGAAGATAAAAGTTTCTAGACACTAGTCCTGCTAAGCTCTCTGGAAATAATGGCCCACTACATAAGTCTGTATGTGGTTCCCATCAAGCTCCACCCTGGGACATAACCTATCTCTCAGCTTGGCCCACTCCTACCAGGTCTGGGGTGGTAGGGTGGTCTCAGGATCACTAACTTCTACCTTCTGCACTGGTCAGAAAGGGGGGCCAAGTTCAGACAGGCTCAACAATTCCTTATATATTTTTCAAAGTGCTTTTGTTGTATGTTTCATTTTCTGCTATACATGGCAATAAATATTTGTTGCTTTGGTCTGTACAAAAAGTCTATGAGGAAGGTAAGACAGGTGTTATCTAAATCGAAAAACAATAAATACAGAGAACTGTCTTGTTCTGAGTCCCCCAGACAACAGTGAAAGAACCTGAAAAACTCAGGTCTTCTGATTCATAGTCCAAATATACACCATATTGCCACCTCTCAAGTTGTCACTTAAATACAGAAAGTACCAAGAATTAGACAATACTCCAGGAGTCCTGCAATGAGTCTGCATGCTATATAGCTTTCTAAAAGAGAATGTGAAAGTCCCCAGCAACCCATATATAGAAAGCTATTTATTTCCTACAGAAAATATCAAAAAAATAGAGAAAGAAAAAGAAAAGAAAGAAAGAAAGAAAGAAAGACAGAGAGAGAAAGAAAAAGAAAAAGAAAGGAAGAAAGGAAAAAACACACAAAAGGTAGTCTTCCCTCAAAAGGCAGGCAGTTATGAAAAAGGCAGGACATCTAGTTGCTGGAGTGGAAACAGTAACATTCAGTTAACAATGGAATATTTAAAAAAAATAGTTTTCTTTTCAAATTGTAACTTGTGGTAAAACATAGAAAAATGTACTAAACAAGCTTGGTATAAAACAGAGTAAAATTTTCAAATAAGCCCAAGGAAAAGCACAATGCTGGAAAGAAGGGGGTACAAGGGGAGAGGAGAAAAAGATTTTATACAAAACTACCTATAACAATACAGAAAAAAGTATAAAATGTTCCTATTTTGGAACTTAAGTACAAAATGACACTGGCATTGGATCATTTCACTATCTAAGCCTGAGGAGCTCTCAGAGGGTGGGGGGAGATGCTAGAAAGAACAAAAGGAATAGCAGTTTTTAAATCTCAAGTTGATCAGTCCAAACTCCACCCGTTTTTCAGTTGAAAATCTCACCTCCCTCTGTAACCTCTATCCCTAAGCCAAAGTTCATCCAGGCCTCAAAATATTCCATTAGGAAGTCCACAAACACCCTACACATAGGGGCTGGGATCTGTATGTGCTGGAATCTGAAAAATGGAAATAAATCTACAGGCTAAATGGTGAACACATTCAGTCTTTTTAAAAAAAGCATATCCCTGTGAAATATATATGTGTGTGTGTGTGTGCATGTGTATATAAAGTTTCCTGTGGTTAGAAACATATTTAAACTAGCCACAGACCAAGCTAGACCTGCATTCCTCCAACGCTGAAATTCTATTCTAAAGACTGAGGTCCTTCTTCTTGGTCAGAAGTAGGTGGCAGTAAAAGTGGTGCTCTGTCGCTCCACTGGACCGCTCACTGGGCGGGTCTGCCCCATGACATGTGCTGTTAGCACACGCAAACCCCTGCTCTTAAGGAAAGGACTGCTTGGGACTTTGGGGTCCATCTAGGGCTCATGTGCTATGCCTCAGGATGAGATGAAGCTACAGATGATAAATAGCCTTGTATAGAAGCAGATGGATTTCATATAGGGACACATAAATAGGAAAAGTCCTGGCGGCAGGACTTATGCATGTGCCCCTAAGTCCAGTTTACAGTCACATTCCTGACTACACATCTTGAAAATCCTGTGTGTATGTAAATGTGCACATAAATGCTGGTGGTTTTTATCCCTACTTTTTGCTCATACCCTTTCCTACTTCTTAGTAAGGCCTAACAACAAGAGTTTACATGAAACCAAGATTCTTTCCAAGCTTTTCTCAGTCCCCTAAGTAGGGACTGAGTGAGGCTGGAGCCCTTTGAAAACAAGATGGCAGAACTGAAGAAGTGAAAAGCAGTCTCTCTCTTCAGCTTAGGGATGTCCCTCACCCCTTTCACAGCACCAAAGTTTCTTTGCAAAAATAGTATCTGAGATACAAAAGGAAAGGCAGATGTGCTTGTGAATGCATCTCGCCAGGGCCTGGTCCAGGATCAAGGGCTTAACAAGAACAGAGGGTTGGGAGCAGCTGTTTCCAAGGTCTCTGGCTGTAGACAACAAAGAGCTGGTCCCCTACAAGGTCAGGGTCTGCTAACTGAGACAGTCTTCACAAGAGCTTTCGGTGGAGGATCTCCCAGACCATCCGCTTCCGGAAGTATGGCATGTGTTGCTGTAGGGACAGAGACACCCTTAATTTTCATTTCTTTTATCTAGACCTAATACTTCTTTTCCCATATTCCTTTCCCCATACTCCTTTCCTTTCCTTCTCAAGGTTTTCAACTAACACAGTCTCAGTTGCATTCCTGGTCTTTCAAATTGTTCATTCTTGATTACGTGTGGTACTTTTCCTTCCATTGCTTTTTTTGCTGCTATTTCTATTGCTATTTTCCATTGCTGTAGCCTTAGAATGTATATTGGCCATCTCCAGGAGTACCAAGGCTATGCTCAAATGTCTCCAAGAATTTTGAGAATGGTGTCTATCAAGTCCTCTTATGTTGAACTTTTAAGAGGATATGAAACAGTGGCCTAAAAATCAAAACTCACTTTTTAGGGGAATAGTTAAGGGAACTTCAAGAGTCAACTCAGACTGGTCTAGAAAAAAAAGCTATGGTGGAAAAATCTGGTAAAGCCATTGATTCAAACAGAAGTAAAGAGTTAAATGGAGGCCGGGTGCAGTGGCCAATGCCTGTAACCCCAGAGCTTTGGGAGGCTGAGGCAGGAGGATCACTTGAGGCTAGCAGTTCAAGACCAGCCTGGACAACATAGCAAGACCCCATCTCTGCAAAAAATTAGCCAGGCAGGATGGCATATGCTTATGGTTCTAGCTACTCAGGAGGCTGAGGTGGGAAGATCACTTGAGCTCGGGAGGTTACAGTGAGCTACAATCACACCACTGCACTCAAGCCTGGGCAAAAGAGTGAGACCCTGTCTCTTAAAAAAACAAACAAAAAAAAGAGTTAAGTGGTAAACATATCAGAATAAGCCATAATGTAGATATCTACTCGGTCTCAATCCACCTCAGTCCCTGAAGGACCACATTGACAGAAATGTCCAATCATACACTAAGAGAAGACTGACCAGCTGTATCAAGTGACGCGGTAGGGGAGGGGGCAGCATAACAACTACACTAGGAGATCAAGGTATGGCCTGTCCCAAAACCTGACTGCTAACTAAACACAAGGAACCCGAAGAAAACTTGCTCTGATCCCGGTTCTCTGTTTCTTCTAGGATTTGAGGGAGGTGGGGGACATGAGTACAGAAGGTTCTGCTCTTGAGTAGGATTCTTTTGCTACAATAAGTGATGTACTGTAACCCAGGATGGGGCCTATCATTATCTTTCTTTCCTTTGTGATGTGGCTTAGGCAGTAACCGCCAGTGTTATCAGTCATAGGCTGATACATACTACAGGTCAGGGCAGAAACCCCTAAGAAGAGTAAATGGAGAGAAAAACATCTAGAGGGCAGCTTGGAGACAAGGTGATCTTACAGCTCCTTCCTGAAAGCTCAGCTCACCTGTGTGAAGTTGATTGGTCTGTCTTTGGTTATACAATCAGCATATTTGCAGGCAAACATCCCACAGTCACTTCCATTCATCTGTTGTGGAATTTCCTGAAAGAGCAACAATAGCAACAAAAAGGCAGTATTTTTGTAAGCTTCTTTCCTTCTTAGATTAAAAATAAGAACCAAAGGATATAAATTTTCACAGGTTTCCCTGAATTTTGAGCAGATGACCTTGGTCTACTCAGGATAACAGAGGCTCAAAGAAAAATAATACAGCATTTCAGTCAGGACTGTGTACTTCATATTGATCACAGAGGAGAATCTCTTAGACTTCCATGGCACCTTAGGGTGTACAAACTGGTCCCTTTTCCAAGGGCGAAATAATCACTGAATGTTTCCCATAGGAGTAAAAAGCTTAGGAAAATATCTGGGCATTTAGAAAACCTAGCTTTGCATAAGAAACATATTACTGTTTTCTCATAAATAACTTAATCTATATACCTTGAAGAATCAAACAACCAAGCTGAAGTCAGGCTAGATACTAAGAAGAAGGTCCCTAGGAAACAACCAAATCCTTTCCTCCCCAAATACCCTACTCTTGGGATTTCCATCTCATCAAGATGAAATGTACCTGGCTTTTCTTGCTGAAGAGCTGCCAGCCATTGATGTCAAACTCTTTCCTTTTCTTGTCAATGCTTTCTTGCTTTAGGTATTGCCTAAAGGTATTGGGAGAGAATGAGATGAGTGGTGGGGAACACTGAAGACAGCTGCCCCCCAAGAATGGGGCTGACAATCCTTAGGAAGAGTTTTGTCTGCTCTTCTGAGAAACACGCTATATAATGCTGGGTGGGGAATCCCTGGACTACTATGCTTCCTCCGGGGCT
Source organism: Lepilemur ruficaudatus (assembly GCA_963574885.1). Lineage (NCBI taxonomy): Eukaryota > Metazoa > Chordata > Mammalia > Primates > Lepilemuridae > Lepilemur > Lepilemur ruficaudatus. Next base: position 30,347 of record CAUYRT010084822.1, read on the forward strand.
GTACTGGTCTCTCCCAGCTCCCGCAATTAATGCCCACTCTGTCAACCCAAGGCGAACATGACCTCCGCCCCTAATACTCAAGCTCCTTCTACCTACTATTCCTCCTGAGAAACATTTTTTAATTCGTTTTCTTGGTTTACATGGTCTTTTAGAACTCAATCTAATGGTTGCAAAATGTTTCTGTAGTAATATCGAGTTATTTATTTACTACTGTGAGGCTTGGTTCTCCTGTGTGAAAATTCAATCCAAATCAACAATTTATTGAATGCATACCTCCTATAGAGCACTCTTTTTAAGTGCAAACTGTTCATCATTCCAGAATCTACCTCACCCTGGCCATAAGGATGGTACAGAATAGGTGTTTTGGAAAGAGAAACAGGTGGGATATAAAGAGATTTGCATTCTGGTTCCCAGCTGAACCACTACATAGTAGGACCTGGGCAAATCAAAGTCACCTCTGTGGGGCTTGGTTTCTTCATCTGAAAAATCAGGAGGTTGGCTTAAATGATTTCTAGGTAGTTTATATATCCACTCTATATTTTAGTGCACTACAACAGTAATTGCCTCCATTAGGGTGTATTTTCATATTATTATACTAAATATTTTTAAACTTTACTTACTTAGGTGTAAAATACCCACTCCTATTTAATATAAAGATTTTCTTTATTAATTAATCACTCCATTGAAGGTATCAGACAACTGAATTCAATTGCTGGAAAAACACAGCATATACCCAACATCAAATTCTTCTGCCCTCAACTCCATACTTACAACAGGATCCTGCAGGCTTCATTGTTTATCCCACCCATAGAGTCATAATAGATAATATTCTTCTTTCTAAAGTCCACAACCTGGGAATAAGAACAAAATCTGTGTTTATAAAGTGAAGAGAATTGGTTTCTTAGCTTTCCCCTCCCCTGGCCCTTGGAACCTTTTCCAGACTTCCTGCGACACTGTCACAAGTTTGATTGATACTTTGCATTATATTATGCTTAATCTGTAGAGGAAAGAAGAATGAGGGGTTATTTACATAGAACTATGATGGGGGCTAATCAATTGGAGGCCCCATTATTGCCCTGAAACCTTTTTCTAATGTTTGGGTTTTCCCTCTGCGAGGTGGCCAACAGTGAAGAAACAACATGCTCTTCAGAGAATGTAATTGAGCACCTGGAGGTTATTTCCATACAGTTTTAGAGAGATGGTGAAAAGATCCTAGGTTTTGTTTCTTTACTTTGAGAATTTCCTGTTGGCTTTATGCTTTTCAAATGTAATTCAAAACAGACTGTGAAATAACTTTTAAACTTTTATTAACACATTAAGCTAATGCATCCATGCTCTCAGAGAGTCATAAAAAATATTAAATTACCAGGTATGCATGGCAAGTCATGATTAGACTGAAAATAAGAGTCACAGAATCTGAGTTAGCAGCACCATTAAGCAGTCACTTTTTCTCCCCATGCCTTGCCTTGAGGCTGCTTAGACACCCTATAACTCCCTTTTAAATATTTCCAGAAAATCAAGGGCAATGTACGTAACCTTAACATTTGTACCCCCATAATATGCTGAAACAAAAAAAAAAATAAAGTGGAAAAAAAAAATAAAATCATACAGGAAACATTGTCAAATATGAAAAATAAATAAATAAAATAAATAAATATTTCCAGAAAAAGAAATTCCATAGCTTTCCACAAAATCTAAGTATCTCCCACTCTTGACAGGAAGTTCATTGATCTATCTGATTTTTAGTGAACCTATTACTCAAACACTACTCTTTCTCAGTAATCAATTGAAGGTGTAAAACTACTACTACTCACCACCTTCTGTGTATTCTATAATACATACATTTCTTTTAAATTTTGTCATAAATAAAAGAGGTACTCACAGCTAGACACCAGTGCACTCCCAGGTGAATGGGTACCAAAAGAATGTCAACAGAAAATACATCCACTTTCTTTGTCCAACGTTTCACTGCCTGATAACCAGCCGTTTTTAACTTAGTGAAGAAAAAGGTATTAAATGCATGTACGCTTGGTAATCCCTTCTCCTTACTTCGCTCCATCAGCATATTCATGTAGAAATTGATGATCTGTGGGAAGAAATTATACATATTAGAATAGACACTGAGTCCTTTCAAAACAGTTGTGTTATCTGAGAAAAAAGCAGTTGCTGTATTGAATAGCGTATGTTACTGTTTCCTAATCAGTTCAGTTAAGATTTTAACATCCAACAGCCTCATGTCCCTATATCAAATTCTGACTAGAAGCGAGAGGGTTGAGGTGGTTGTAAATAGTGAAAAGAGAAAGCTGGTGTGTATATATTATGGTGTTGGGGATACAAATGGGCAGATCCTGGCCAGACTTGTAGAAGACTGAGGAGAAAGGAGTTTTTTTTTTTTTTTTTTGAAACAGAGTATCACTCTGTTGTCCGGGCTGTAGAGTGCCGTGGCATCAGCCTAGCTCACAGCAACCTCAAACTCCTGGGCTCAAGTAATCCTTCTGCCTCAGCCTCCCGAGTAGCTGGGACTACAGGCATGAGCCACCATGCCCGGCTAATTTTTTTACATATATTTTTAGTTGTCCAATTAATTTCTTTGTATTTATAGTAGAAACGGGGTCTCGCTCTTGCTCAGGCTGGTCTTGAACTCCTGACCTTGAGCTATCCACCCGCCTCGGCCTCCCAGAGTGCTAGGATTACAGGCGTGAGCCACCGTGCCCGCCTGAGAAAGGAGTTTTAGAAGGTGAAGCTTACAGAAAAGGAAAGGAAGGTGTGCAAGTGGTTTAATAAGGCACATTAGTTATTTTAATCTATTGGAGCTGTGTAAGCAATTTAGATAGCTCCTGAGCTCAGTTACAGCCTAGTGTTAACTAAGCTAAGATCTAGAGTTCAAACCTTATATGAGGGTCACCTGGTTTTTCACAAAGATAGAAAACTCTGCTCCATGGTTAAAGATTGCCTTTTCAATCTAATAAGCCATCTTGCAGAGGCAAACTGTTTTAGTCTCAAATAGAACTAAATGATAGGACAAACTATCACGTGTGCTAGAAAAATACCTAAAAACTGATAGTAGCTCAGCAATGTCACCTTTATAGAGGCAGACATG